>WOGR01001327.1:0-20322 GCA_015342045.1 Leptinotarsa lineolata | reverse complement strand
TTGACCAGGATTGTCGTTGAGTCTTTCTTTTGTAGTTTCTGACCATCTGAAATGAAAAGTAAACGTTGACAAAAAGTTTTCATTGAAACAAATGAGGGGCAATACCGCGCTTTTTTGCGGGATATTACCCCCTATCGACTTTGATTTGGTTTTCTAACCATAACTTCAATAATTAAATTTCAAATTAAAAACCAAATATAGACGAATATCACTCAAGAATTGACGCAAAAATCTGTAGTTACGAATCTTAGTTAGTTCTACAATTACCACTTACCTTCCTTATTTTAAAACGGTAAAAAATTATAACGAAAACTAACGTAACACTTTCATCTACCACGTACAACTGAGTGCTTCGAGCGGCCGGCAGACCTTGTCTGCATTGTTGCCAGGTCTTTCTAACACTATACATGTGATTACACCTCGTACTACGCGATCGGTTGTTGGTTTTTCGACCTGAGCGATATTACCTCGCTGCGCGGTATTACCCCGCCTTCCCCTACTAATAGAGTCAACTATGAGTTGCTGCTGAAGAAATTTGAACCCATATATAAGAGGACAAAACATTTTCTGAGTAACTTAAATATTTTGTGATGAATAAAACCATTCGTAAAAAGTGGATAAAGAATATTCTCATTCTGATGATACTGTAATTTTATGCACAACCAAGCATCATACTTCTGGGATAAAGAGTTGAGAATCAGTTTACCCACTGTATATGTTTTACTTTTAGCTAAATTGCAAATAGTCATCATTGAATTTTGCCGAGAAAGTTTCTGGTTGGAAGTTGTGTTTTAAGTTTCTCAGAAACTAGCTTTGACACCCAATACATTATCGCGTGTTTTCGCATTATTGAGTCACATTAAATTTTTGGAAATGACACCCAAAGTAGATTTTTTTCAGGATGTTGTGGAAAACGAGAAACTTTTTCCCCAAGTTATATTTTTGTATCTGAACAAACAATATATTGATTTATCTTATTTTCTGATATTGATTTAAGTGTGACATCTGCCAAAAAATACAAATGGAGTTAAAAGTGGTTCGGAAGATTTTTCATTTATTTCTTTTTTGTGTATTGTTGATAGTGAACCAAAGAAATGAAAATTTCTACTTTCTCTCTAAGAAAACTCTTGTATAACACCATATTTCTATTTTATGCGTGAGGTGTCTAACTTTCATTATAACAGTTGTGAATCTTTTACATTCAGGAAATTTATTCGATGTGGAAACTATACAAACGGATGTACTATTTCCACAGTTGTTTTAAAAGTCGAATCAGTCATCTGAAGCATTCGAATAAAAAATAAACAACACATAAATCCCATGAAACTCTAATTCACTATTTTCATTACATGATTTGAGTAGGTTATGCTAAAAATACGATGAATGATATTTAGTTGAAAGATCGAAATTATATGAATAGATTTGGGATTTTCATTATTTTGGTAAAGAGAAATCGATATGATTATTATTTTTGATATCGCTAGTTGGTCTCATAGAGTGGACACAGAGGTACTGCTTGTCTGTGAATTTGATTGCTTAATTTGGTGGATGTAACACTGGAAGTTTTTGATCGAATGCCACAACAATAAAAGCTTTATGAATAGTCTATGTACATTCAATTTCGAAAATCGTTCAAGAGAACTTCAATATAGAAATTGAATTTCTGAAAAAGACAGCAAAATGACACATAACAAGGATGAAAGTGAAAGAATAAAAAATGAAAATTGTATTCAGCTTATTGAGGAAGTACAAAAAAAGAACTGCCTTATCTACAGAATTGGGCGATTAGGTAAGGGAAAAATCGATAGATCTTAGAGAAATTTTATATTACCTTCTACAAGAATTCAGGTTTTCGAGATAAATCAAAAATGAAAAACACTGGCATCATTTTGAGAGAAGATCTGACTTTTTAAAAGTCCGAGTTATTGAAGGCCGCCATTAATGAAGTGGCAAAATATGGTAATGTTTGGACAAACTATGGGAAAATATTCATCAAGTATCACACTGAAGGAGAATGTCACAAAATTATTTCATTTGAAGAACTGAATAAATATTAATAATACTAATCATGTAATTTTCATTTATTGTTTGATTTTTCCAAATTTTTTGCTAATTTACTTCACCTTACATGATTTCAATTTACCTATGACACACAACTGTTTTAAGTATGGATTAATTTAACAACACTCTGTACAATTGAGTCTGTCCCTACAGAATTTTAATTTGTTTCGTGTGGCCGTGACTTTAGTATCGATTCCATACTTCATGAAAACTCTTATGTTGAAAACATTGTGTCTTGATTCAAGTCAAATAATAAACTCTCCTACAAGAATCACAAAAATAACATCGACTGTTCTGGATGATATCGTAACAGAGGGATAAGAGTCTTATATACACAAATGGTATTTCTGAACATGTTTGTGTATTGTTTCCTTTCTAAGTAATTATTTATTGGAGCTTTTTGATATTAGGCACGCTCCTCTTACAACATCAATGATGAATGAAAAACCGTTGCATGGTTAACGGGAAATATTGGTGATTTTATAAACTACAACTTCACCATATGATCTCCGCAAACTTTATTCAAACAATATATCACGACATGTTTCGCCAACACAGTAGCTTTTTCAATAGTAAAATTGAGTACTACGAGTTTTTTCTTACTCTAATATTTATATGCCACAGGTAATTACAATTGAGACCCTAAACCCCTACAATTTTTATATTCCTGAGGTACCTCTTCAATTATGATTACCTAAAATATATTACATCAATTCTACATCTATAATAATACTTCATCGATTTTTTAAAAAAACAAGTTGAATAATGGTGATCTAACTAACTTTCACTCAAAAATGATAAAGACAAAACATCCATATATATTGAAGTGTGGAACGTGTCCTAAGATATACATTGGTCAAACTGGCAGAACTTTCAGAAACAGTTAGTTTTACTTGATTACAGTTAGTTTTACTTGATAATGGGCTAAACCTCGAATCCGGTCGTAAGAATAAATAAACGTAGTAGAAATTAGACTATAACAGTGTTTTCATTCATCTTGTTAAAGTAATCATGAATTTCCACAAAATAAATAAGTCATAAATAACACCGATTAAAAAATAATATCTCTAATGAAGAGTTCGAAATTTTACTGATAGAAAATAAAGGTTTGAAACTGAATCATTCGGAAGCAATGGAAATTAATAAACTGAAAAACTCAAACATTATAATGAATGACCAACTATATTTGAATAGATCACTATTATTGAACTTGTTTTCTTAAAAAACCGATGAAGTATTATTTTGGATGTAGAATTGATGTAATATAATTTAGTTAATCATAATTGAAGAGGCACCTCAGGTATATAAAATTTCTAGAGGTTTAGGTAATATGATCCAGTGAGTACCTGTGGATTGTAATTATCTGTGGCATATAAATATTAGAGTAAGAAGGAACTTGTAACTTATCATTATCGAAAAAGCTACTGTGTTCGCGAACCATGTCGTGATATATTGTTTAAATAAAGTTTGTGGATATCATGTCGTAAAGTTGTAGTTTATGAAATTACTATGGATCAAATAACGGCCGAATCAACCAGGAAAATATTGGTGAAATGATGGTAACTAAAAACAAGGCATACATCAGAAACAATAAAACAAAATTTTGAACTCAATTCCAATTCAACAAAGATGTGCACCACTTCACCAATAAAGCAATACAGAAAGAGAGAGAGAGATACATTTTTATATCGCCTTCAAATTCGATAAAACTAACGAAAAATAAAGTCTGTAAATCTTTGATATCAAATGATGTTATAGCGGAAAATATATGGCATATACCAGATAATCTAAAAAATCTCAATGATCCAAGTGAATTTTTCATCAGTTTTATTCCATTTGGTGAACCGCTTATGCAACTTATTTGTCACTATGAAAATACCAAGAAGTAAGTGATATTTACGTATTCAAAGCCATCTTGAACATCAAAATTAATGCAGTAATGTACATACATTACTGTGCATTACTGTACATTACTGTACATACATAACAATGCCATACATAACTCACCTAGTTGGAAAAATAATGTTTTCCCTCCTGTAAAAAAGCTTCTGTGAATCTGTTAACTGAAAATGCCAGTCTCATGAAATTGTAAAATTTATGTAGCATCAGCATACTGTACACTTTATCAAAATACTAAAGCTATTTAAAATCAATTGAAACAACATATTGATCAGTTTTCTATATTACCGTCAATTCAGTTTGGTTTTTCGTGCCTCAGCAGTGACTTTTATCAGCTACTAACATTCGTATTTTATCAAGGCAGTGCTGTTTGGTGGTCAGCAGCACACCTTGACTCAATGAGTGATAGTTGCATCATATTTTGGCGGCTATTCGCCCCACAGGGGGCGTGAAAGGGCAGTTGACTTTGCAACTGACCGCCTTAGGGATCCTTCATTATACTTCATATTCGGGGATTGAGTCTTCTGTCGATCCCGCAGATGGCATCTTCGTAAGGGGCGTCTTCTAGGGATAGATTTGTAGTTCAGTCTATTACCACTGATGTTACCTTGCGTTCTAGTTACCTTGAAGAGAAAAAATTAATGAATCTCGTTCGGCAGTCGATGTCAAAGTTTGATTCTGCTTTGAGGAGCCTCATCTATTTTTGATATTCGTGGATTGCGTCTTCTATCGATCCCATAGATAGCTTCTTCGAGAGGGGAAATGTCATTTAATACTCAGGGTTGTCTTTTAAGGACAGTTGAGTCTAATAGTATACATGCAAAGTTCAGCCTAGCACCATTCTGGTATCAGATCACAAATGCTTGGTTTTTGGGTTCTGGTTTCACCATTCTCATAAGTTGAAAATTCGGTTTTTTACAGCCCATTGGAATGCCAGAGGCTTGCAAGTAGTTATTTTTGGTATTTTTAAAAACTTCGGAAGTACTTTTGCAATGGCTCATGAATTTGAATCGAAAACTGAAGTATCGTAAACCTTGTCAATCATAACAATCCAGTGATTTTGAAAGTTTATTTCGGTTAATTGACAGAATGACTTTTTGTACAACTGTCAAAAAAACTTTACATTTCTGCATCTCTATTGATGCGCAAATGTTTAATTTTTTTCACTGTGAAAAATATACTTTTTTGACTGCCAAAATAATTCACAAAATAAACATGAAATATTACTTTTTGAAAGAATTATTTTCAACGGAGTCAATCATCAACTGATTGTTCATCATAAAACAATTTCATTTATTGGAATAATAATCATCGATAGTGAAGTTTGAACAATTACTTTCAACATAAATTTCCGAAGATTGTCCTATGTTGCTGCTGATCAGAAACGTTAAATATTTCTTGAAGAGTTAATTCCACAATTTTTATCAGATATTTTAATTTATTTGGAAGAAGATGGACAACTCAATATCTATCTTCTATATATGTTTCTGCTACGGAGGCAGATTTTCAGCCAACGTTACGTTTTATGGGTATAATGTTGTCCCCTTCATTGGCCAGGAGAGTTACAGAGCTTCTTCTGAAACAATGATCTATGTAGCTCTGAGACATTTGTTTTCCAAGCCATTTTGCAATTAAGCTGGGAAATTCTACTATTTTATTCATCCCCACATGTTCGTTAATACATTTTTCTCTCGAATATTTCAAAAATAATCTGTTACTGTTTGTATGAGACGGCCGTAGTGCTCCATACTTGCGGTATATCTCAATATAATCAGAATATTAAACAATATGTCTACGTATCAGGTATTTTAACAATCAATATATATCCAGCATATTCAATGGCATCAATAGTTATATGTAATAAATCTTCAAGGCAATAAGCACCGCTGATACCCAAAATTAGGACAACCTACAAATAAAAAATATTGAAATTAATACTAATCTTATAAAATTATGATTATATGTGTCGCTTATAAAGTAAATTTCTTTCGTTGTCAGCGTCTTGAATAAATTTATTGATATCATCCCTTAATAAAAATTCAAATTCCTCTCCTCGGTATCCGACGCTATTGGTCTCGCTTAATGAGCGCGACCAAAATTTCCATCATTTATGGGGTTTGGTTTTATTCTGCAAATCTGCGAAGACATGTGAAGTGAAGGTTTCTGGTGCTTGTGAGGGATCCGTTGCTGGTAGTTTTTGTGTGTAGGTATTTCTACTACACTAGAGTCTTCATTAAATTTCATTTCAATTGTTGCTGCACCGATAAAGTCAGCTTCGGTGAACACATCCGGGTGGAAAAGGAACATCCCAGTTTTGGCAAACCCATTGATGGCATTTAATGGGACCGCTGCTTTTAAATAAGCCTCTCCAAAAATTTTTGCAATCTGAAATACAGTTACTGGCTTGCCAGGATTGTTGTCCATCCATTTTTCGAGTGACTGATTGTGGTAAATACTAAACGGATACATCAAACTGACATCTAAAGGCTGAATTTCATGGGTGCAGTGTGGAGGCAACCAGACAATAGTGACGTGGTTTTTCAAGCTTCCAATATTATTTCCACTTTTTTTGTGTGTGAAAGGTGGCCATGTAAAATCAACAGGACTGGGTCCTCCGCGGAAGGTTTCATGTAGCTTAAAAAATGGTCAAACCATTTAGTAAAATGTCCCAAATTCATCCATTCAGATGAATTACATGTCTATGCAGAGCCTGGTGGCGCTCCATCTATTAGTTCCATATTCATACGAACGCTTCGAAAGATAAACATAGCTGGTACAAAAGTTCCAGAAGTAGGCATACAAATTACAGCTGTTGTAGTCTCCCTTCTTTAGCTAATGTAACTTGTGCTACCTGTTTACGTCCAGTTCCTGCTAACACCTTTGTGTTTTTGGTAGGGACCGTAGAAATGCTAGTGTCGTCAACGTTATAGATACGGTGGCACAGATGGTTTTTTGTCGTTTGAATATATTGTAATGTGGAATAACACTTATCTACCACTGGTTTATTAAAGGCCCGTGCTCGAGCAGTATATCTGGATGCCGCTGGCGGAATCCTCTCAGCCAAACATATCCTGCTTTTTCTTTGTTGAAAGGGTTGTGATATTATTTTTTACTGCTTCACGAGCTCATTTTCCTGTTCTGCCTCAAAAACTGTTTTTTCTCAATTAAATATTTAATTCAACCGACAGCCACTTAATTTTTGCCTTCAGCCCGACATAACAGGCACTCCGAATTGTTTACTTGCTGTTCTAAATGCCATGCCATTTTTTACAGCATCCAGCGCTTTGATCATGGATTCTTTCGACCACGACACGCGATTAGTTCTTCTTTCATAATTAGGAGGCATCATCTAAAACAAGATTAAATGATATTGTATTATTTGAAATCTTCCACTATTTGAGTAATAATGCAGGCAGTTCATATTAATTAAGACATATTTATTGGAAAAAATAGATAATAACACAAATGGTTGAAAAATGTTCCTGTAATAGTACCTAGATATGATTATGTTAACGAGTTGAACAAGATGATCCACACGGATAACCTTTTTTATTCAATGATCGATAACATAACGTATGTGGTGTCAACTGTTTCCATGCTGTTAGAAAATCAAAGGAGAGTAAATATACAAAGCTAACCAATACATCATTCACGACAATAAAGTACGATAGAACACATTAAACATAATCTTAAAGCAAACCTTACCTTAGATAAAAGTCACGTAATTTTCGATTTCTTCCTCAAAAAATTTGACTGTCACTCAAAACGCCATTACGATTGAATGAGGCGGGGAATATCGGGGGTTACATTTTACCAATAAACACAACTAGATGGCACTACTAGTTTCGTTGCAATATAAAAGGATCATCTTTCCTCAAAGCATCATCTCGTCCCCTACCAAATTTCAACCCAAAATTACAATTTTTTTGTAATTTTCATATTCAAGTACGATTTTTAATTAATGGTTTCGAATAAGAAGTTATAGAAATGATAAAATAGTCGAAATGAAATTTAGAAATTGGGTAAAACAAAAGTTCACCTTTGAGATTCTGTAGAAGACTGCAAATGCTAGAAATTTGAGATTTTTTATCTCTTGCGGGACTAGGTTGTAGAGAAATGAAATTTGATTACTGAACGATCGTCTGAGAAAATTCAGTGTTGAAAGTAGATATTGTCAACAAGCCTTTATGTCTTATATTTAAATCATGAACATCTGTTATGAATCTGATTTTTCGGTGAAAATAAGAGGGTTTCTCAGTAACGATGATAATGTGAAAAAATCCCACGGAATGAAGTACTCCCCTATTATCCATATTAGGCCACCCTAATGCTTGAAGTTTATGTGATATTTTTTGCCTTCTTCTAACACCAAATATCAATCTCAGACAACAATTCTGAACTTTTTAGATTTTCTTACTGTATTCCAAAGTGAGATTAGGCCCTTAGAGAGTATCTGCATAAATAAATATGAACATAATGTTTCATTGACATAGAAAGGAAGAATTTTTTGCCATAGATAGATTTGAGTGGGAAGTAGGTATGTTGCAAAAGTCGATTAATGTAACCCTCAAATTGTGATTGAGTATCTACTAAAACATTTGAATTCTTTGCTTCATTAACAAAAATAAGAGGTTCATTGTCGAACGTGACTTTTATCGCTTCCCATACTATTTGCCGGTTAGTTTGTGATGCATTCCATAAAGCATGATAATTGAGTTTTTTTTGCGTCAATTTCTTTTTTGTTTGATAACATTTAAAAATTTTTGAATATAAACAGACATAGACCGGCATTTTAATTATGAACGTGTGATTTCTAGGACCATAGGCTAATCAAACACTATCGATGCCAAGAACGGAAAAATAACTAGATTCGGCGCCAGTGACACAAGTACTTGCCTACCCACCTGAAATTCTGTTGGGCGAGTGCCCACTGTAAAAAACGTTTACAGAATGAAATTTTTGGATAGGTTACGTACATATTTTGTGTTTTCGAATAACTCACGATTGAACGAGATGTTTTAGTAATATTTTTGGTTAAATGGTTTTAGTCATTGTGTCACAGTTGGAAAGTCTTCATTCTCATTTGATTACTAAAAAAAATAGGATGTTGCTCGAGAAATCAGTATAATGATACTGTCGAAAATTGTTCTACATATCTAAACCAATTCCACAATCTGGAAAAATCAAATTTAGTAATGTGAAACATGCAGTTACTCAGAAACTTTTCATAATCAGCAGTTAGAACTGTCGATTATGGTTAATCGACAGTTTCAAATCTCTTCAAATCTGTTTTTCCGTTTACCAGATTTTAAACCCACATGAATGACAACCCTCCAAAGTCGAAACTTGTGGGAGCTAAGGATTAACGAGGTTTCACTTTTTAATATGCGATTCCTAGAAAGGGGTTTGATCTGTAAATCACGAACAATACTCTGAAGCCCTTCAGCTGACTGATCTGACTGATTTTTACTTCACTCCAACTTCATTTTGATCTGAATAATTGGTGTTGTATTTTCAGCTTGTTATTTTGATTCTGTTTGGATGTTTTTTGCTGAAAAAAAAATTGACAGAGAAATATTCTTAGGGACATACGTTTTGAAGCTACATGTTGCTGAAGTTTTGAAGCATTTTTCTGGGGTTTTAGCAGCCAAATTGTTATCCATTTCATCTCGATTATAATCATCATGTGAAAAACCATTGGCACGAGGGAAGTCACGAGGGGTTATAGCCTCATTCCACTGGAGACAAAATAAAAAATTATGGAGAATTTTTCAAACAACAAGATATGAGATGTTCAAATTGTTCTCAATTTCAGGTAACACTTTACTGTGAGATTCTCATTGAACAGTTTACAAAACCTGAACACGTGTTTCGCTATACAATAGCTTCCCCCAGCGTGTTCATACTGACAAAATTTCACCCAATCACGAGGGTGGTCTGAAAAGTTTCCGACCCCAACATGAACATAGCAGCACTTGAAATGAAACCCCGTTTGAGTGAGTTGATGTGAGTATCGAGTATCAAGCTGTCATTGAATATTTGTTTTTGAAAGGCAATACGCCTACGTAAATCAAAGATGAGTTGGATGAGGAAACAGTGATGAAAAAGTAATTTTCATATGTAAACGCGTCCCTTTTATCCCCTGCGGTTGGCGCCCCAGTTGGATTATTTAAAAATACATACACATACATAGATATACAATATAAAACGATCCCACATACAAAATTTCTGCCTCCGAAAATATACCGGTATGGAGAAACAGTGATGAGAAGGTAACTTTATTTTATGAACGCGCCTTTTTCCGCCGCGGCTGGAGGCCCAGTTGAAATATTTGAAAATCCTTTCTTATTGCATATTTACAACATAAAAACAAACATACATACAAAATTTCGGCCTCCGAAAATATAGCGGTAAGGAGAAACAGTGATGAAAAGGTAATTTTCATATGTAAAAACGCCCCTTTTAACCCACACGGGAGGTGCCCCAGTTGAAATATTTGAAAATTTTTTTCTTAGTGCGCACCTAAGACTTGAGAAGCACCTTTTCACCAAATTCAAGTTTCCTAGTGTCCTCCGTAAGAGTTAGGTGGGGTTGGAAAGGGGGCGTGTTCTCCTACAGCGCACCCCTCATGTCCGCTTACCCTACGCCGTAACTGCCGGCTGGCCAGACCTGAGTCCTAGGAATTTCAGGTCTCAGCTCCTGTCTGGGTACGACGGGAAGTTGTAGTTGTCCAGCTAGCTTCGGGTTCCTACATCGTCCATCACGAGTGGTTGTCGGGTACTGGCCCCACCATGAAGCTACCCCCAAGCCCTCTCTAGCTTCAAGGTAACCCCCTGACTTACCTCCACCCCCTAGCGGCGCGCCGGTTCTTGGTTCCGGTTAAAAATTTCATTTCGCTCCGCATAGGGATTGAAATGAAATTTCGATTCTGTGGCCGATCTCAGTATAGGGGATCGCGCCAACAGAATTCGCCTCTCACGGAGCCTTAATTGGGACGCGCTCTGGGACCTGGTGTTTCCCTCTCGTAGGTGTGGTCCAGGTTCATTCTCGGAAAACATCTCCTGACGTTGCTTGGCGGAAATTTCTACATCCATCCTCAGCGTGTTTGGAGTATTTAATGCCCTAAATCGGTTTAATTTTCGTTGACTTGCCGGTATATTATCGCGGTTTGAGGACTCTGTCCTTTGAGAATTTTTGTTTTCTCTAGCTGTCCGCCTTGCAAACGAGCTGAAAGTACAAGGGGTTTGTCGTTCTGCGATCAAGGGTGAGGTTCTGGTGTTCTCGTTTTCGAAACTTAGACGGGTGGCAGGAGGCAGCCTGACCATCTCCGCTGGAGTTCGTGGAATACTGTTTCCCATAAAAACAGGTTTCAGGGGATTCCCTCGCTGCATCGTAGAAGTACCACTTAGGCGGCTAAAGTTGTCTGATAGGAATTCCGGTTGATCGAAATTTCTGACCTCGCGATGTAGCACTGTCGTATGGCTTGCAAGTTCCGCTCTCGCAGTTCTTCCCCTAGTCTGCATTTCGGTTTTAAATTCGGAAGATAGGTTTCGATGTCCTGGAAGGTCCCAACGGTAACGTTGAGTCGATAGTCCGAAGGACTGAGCTAATGATGGCTTGACCTCCCCGCTTTAATCTCGATATACCTGATCGTTTAACACCGCTAGGTGATCGGTACCTGAGAGTAGGTAACTTTAGTGAGGATCTGCTTTTTCTTTGCAGGGTTTGGGCTGCTCTTCTTTGACGGAGTGCCAAAAGCAACCTGAACAATCCAAGGTATGATTAAGCACCTTCGCTAAAATATCCAATCGCTTCGCTGCTCCTTAAAATTCTTTATTCAGTCCTAACAAGGACTAGAGATACTGCAAACCACCAATTTCCAACGAATTCCAAATTGAAACTGCAACCGCAACTTGTTCCAATAAAAATTTCTTCCAAAAATTTCAATCTCCAAAAATTTTCTTCAGAATTCTTTTCAAAGTGTAGAAGCGTGTATCACTCGTTCAAGCTCTCTTGTCGACTAACTAACACTGCTTGAACGCTCCTATACTTATACGAAAGAGGCAAATTCTCTCCTCCCAATTAGCGATCTTCAGCTCCAACGCTAGGTGATTCCCCGAACGACCTAAGCATTTTCCTTAGCCAATCCTCTGTCGCTTGATTGCCCGGGTGAGCAGCTTTTGGTAAACAAAGTTCGGGCATGCTCGGAAATCTTCGGAAATTTCGAAAATCTTAGTTTTCCTCATTTTGCGTTTGAAAATTGTAATAATTTTCAACTTCAAAATCTGTATAAAATTCGACCCTTTCACCCCTTAGAAATCTTAGACCCTTAGACCCTTAGAAACACGATTCAAGTGTCAAACGATAGCTGCTAAGAAACTCTATCGATGCTTCCTAGAGGAAAGATCGATTTCCCTAGCTAAATAACTGAAGAAGCCATTTTCCATAAAATCGACTTTTTACCTATTTAAAATCAACACTACTAATCTTGCAAAAGATTTTTCTAACTCTTAGGAAATGATATTTCGCATCTTAGTTTTCGTGAACTGAGGTGAAATATCATAGAAAAAACAGCTTTTTCCACATTTTCCAGTTTTTCGCTCTGAATTGGCAGAGCTTGCACTGGAGCTCGCGAAACCAAAAATTAGTTTTGTTTCACGACACTAGGAATTACCACTACGGAGAAACAGAGATGAATGCATGAGTGACTTTCGCATTTATAAGTATAGATTCAAGTATGGTATTGTACATTATTCAGTAAATACATTGGGCGTTCCAAAGAAACTTGATCCCCTTGTGGGTCAGAAACGGACGTGTAATCGAAAATTCCAATGGACACGTCGATTTTTATTACTAGGGGGACTAATGCTGATATGGAAGTCAAACCCGAAAAGCTTAACCCCCCTGCGGTCAGCAACTACCCCCGCAATTTTTTTCAATGGCATGGGGGTCGAGTGATACATCATTTGAAAGGTCTTTTGTCCCCCTATTTTTTCTATAATTTTTTCAAAATTGGTCCATTTGTTATTGAGAAATTAAATGTTGAATGTTTTATTTAAGAAAAAACTGAAAATTTGCTGTCGCTCATTTCAATGAGAAGTATAACAAAATTAATATCAATGGCAACACAATCAACGGATAAAGTGTTCAAAATGACCTCCATCTAGTTCCATACAATAATACAGTCTACTTTCGAAAGCATTTGTTTGTTTTTGTTGAATCTAGTTGTCGCAGAACAAAAAGTAGATAGTTGGCCACTGTCACTTCTTCACGAATTATTATTCAGTCATCCTTGTTCACTGTGTTCCAACATGGTTTATTCTACTGAACAAATAATAGAAATTGTTGCAACTGAAATAATGAATGTGCTAAAGCTGCAACAAGAATTTAGAATACGAATCATCCAGACCATACGTTAAACAGTTTATGAATAAGTTTCGAACTTCAGGTTAGGTTCACAAGAGAAAACATGAAGTATCCCGTCTTGTCAGAAATTACAGAGTTGAAGTTGCCGATATAGGGCATGTACAAATGGATAATCGACAATCTATCAGCCAAGTAGTTAGAGCGTCTGGTGTATCAGTTACTAGTGTTTTTCGGATTTTGAAAGCCTAAAAATTCCATCCTTTCAAAATAAGGCTAGTTCATGAATTAAACGAAGATGATCCTGATCGTCGACTTCAATTTTGTGAGATGTTCAGCGAAAAATAGACCACTTACCCTATTATACAATAAATGTTTTCCAGAAGAAAGTTCATTCATGTTGAATAGACATATTTGTCGTTACTGGAGCAATGTGAATCCTCATTTGGTGATGGAAACACATTCACAAACTCTACAAAAATTGAATGTCTGAGCCGGCATTCTTGGTAACCATATTGTTGGACCATTCTTCATCGAAGGTAATCTCAGTGGAGACACATACTCAAATCTATTACAAAACTGTAAGATCTTATGCTTACACAAATTTCAGAAAATGGTGACAGTTTATCAGAAAATGAAATAACATTCCAGCAGTATGGTGCACCCCCATATTTTGATGTTCGGATGAGAGGTTTTCCAATGCGTTGGATCGGCAGAAGGGGTCCAATGGAGTGGCCAGCTAGATCACCTGATCTCACACCGATGGACTCCTTACTGTATGGACACCTAAAGTCGAAAGTATACTCTACTGAGCCTACAAATCTAGAAGACCTGCGACAGAGAATTGTTCGGGAATGCCGATTACTGACTCCGGACATCTTGTATAATGTACGGAATGCTTTCGAGAGTAGACTGTATTATTGTATGGAACTATTATATATTATTTGTTGTTGATTTCCTCATTAAAATGAACGACAGCGGATTTTCTGTTTTTTCTTAAATAAACATTCAATTTCTCAATAACGAATGAACCAATTACGAAACAAATTACAGGGGTACACAGACACAAGACCTTTCAAATGATGTATTTCTCAATGGCATGGGGGTATGCCATTGAAAAAATAAGGGGGATACTTGCCGACCGCAGGGAGTGAAGTTTCGGGTAAGATTTTCAAATTAGTCACCCTAGAAATTAAAATTGAAGTGTTCTTTGAAATTTCCGATTACATATCCGTATCTGACTCACAGGAAGGGTCAAGTTTTCGTTGGAATGCCCTGTATAACCATCATAACATTCTGAAACTCTGAAAAGATATCTTTCTCTAGAAAGTTAAGAACAATAATGAAACCAATTTTTTCACCACCGCCTGACTTCCTTGTTGCTTTTTTTCTGCCAATTCAAAAGTTGTACATACTTTTAAGCGCAACAAAAAACATTTAACTAAGACCAGGTATTGAAAAGTTTTGAGAGTGAATAGAAGATGAAGAGTGCTTCAATTTATGAATTAATCGTTCTGGAATGAATTGATATTTCAAAAAGTATTGGAAAATTATGCAGCTGGACGGAATCAAAACGTTAGAACAGAAAATTTATTAAATTGAATGAAACTGGCCATTACTTGATGAAAATTTATGGCAAAAGTTTTGATAAGATTAAGTTAGATTCTCATTATAAAAGGTTCACGAAACCAAGTGTTTCGTTCAAAAATAGCTTTCTCAGGTAAAATTTTCCGCTTATAATGTTTGAGGAAGCTATTGTGTAGGGTACGGTTTCTCAAAGTGGGGTACTGGTACCACTGGGGGTACACAATTGAGTCATAGGGGGTACGCGATAAAATTCACGAAATGGCGGCGGCTAGGCGTACGTGCGACGAACATGACGGCGCACGAGCGACTGAATCAATCAAGAAGCTACAAAACATGAGAAATACGTAGAAAAATCATTAGAGTTTGTTGTTCGAAAAAAAAGAGTTGGATTCTTCAAAAATGAATATAACGAAAATCGTCACTATCGATTCTGAATATTTAGTGCATCTTTTCTAATGACGTGCAAAATAGCAAAGAATGGGAAGTCATACAATATTGCTGAATAGTTGCGTATTAGGAAATCAATCTTTGAAGTTGCTGGATGAAATACCTCTATCAAATGACACAATTGGGCGACGCATTAACGACATGACAGGTGATTTTGATATTCAACTTGTTCAACGATTGAAAAAAAATTATTTTGCGATTCAAATTGATGAATCTTCAAATATCAGTGACTGCCGAATGTACTTGTATTTGTTAGGTATATGTATAGACATATTTCTGAAGAAGATTTTTTGTTTTGCAAGACCTTGGAGTCTATAACAAAAGGAGAAAATATTTTCAACGTCATCAATGATTATTTTGAAGAATATTGCATTGACTGTAAAACTTGTGATGGTATTTCAACTGATGGTGCCAAGGCCATGATAAAAAGACTATCTGGACTGATTGCTAGGGTTAAACATGTTGCTCCTGAAGCCAAAAGTACCCATTGCGCATTGCACAGACGTGCAAGAAAATTCCTGACGATTTAAAAACAACTTTGTCTGAGGTTGTGAATATAAAAAATCACATAAAAAGCACGACCACTTAACGCAAGAATTTTTGCATTATTATGCCTTGACATGGGTAGCGAACATGTTTCGTTACTATTAGACTACAAAGTGCGCTGGTTATCAAGAGGCAGGATATTAGCTCGGATTTTTGAACTTCGTCATGAAATATTTTCATTTTTGAAAGATAGTAATTCTCATCTCAGTTCTAGGTTTAAAAATGAAACCTGGCTTCAGAAAGTTACATTTTTGGCTAACATTTTCTCATATCTCAATGAGGTAAATTCTTCAATGAAAGGTTCCACATGCAGTGTTCACTGTGCAGGACAAAATAAGCACACTTTCGGAAAACGTGCTCGAGATCAAACTTCGTAGAAGGTTTTCATCTTCTTCATGATTCTTTAGTGACCAACACAATATCATTGGATGCCAAAATAAAAGCTGAACTTGTGTTTTATCTTACGCAGCTTTCTGATGAGCTGAAAAAGAAATTTCCATATTTTGGTAATACTGAATATTTGATTCGGAATCCATCACAACTGAGGTTTCCGATAAAGCGGTGAAATTTCTGTTGACCTTCGTGACAACTTACTGACTGGGTTTTTACACCTGGTCATAATAAAGACAAAATACAGAAACCGTCTAAACACTGAATATGATTTAATATTGAAACTGGGGGATATTACTACCAGAATCGACTCCATTTGTGACAAAAAACCAGCCCCCTCATCACATTAACGTACTCGCCGGCGGGCACCAAGACGTGTGAACCAAAATGTCCACTATGATAGTGGACGTTAGCTGGATTAATTGTATAATTTGAATACCTAGTTATGTGATTTTTTCAACGATTCCAGTAAAATAAACACTCAAGACTATTGTAGGTATTGCCTTAAATAAAATATTTAATTTGTTCTATTACTTAACTCTATTGCTTTTTTGTATTATTTTTGTAAAATGCCTATCAGTAGTCAGTAGTTTTTGAAAGGGGTTCGCCGTGGTATTTAATTTCTAATAGGAGTTCGTAGGACAATGAGTTTGTGAAACTCTGGTATAGAGGAACACGAGTTTCGGTTTTGTATACGTTTCATTATAACAAAACATTTTTTTTCAAAATAATTCATATTTTGAAGGGGTTATATTTTATTAGGAGTGTTTGATCTTTTGGGAAAGAAAGTTTTTGGCTTTCTACTACTCCATTTTGATACAAAAAATGTAGGAATCTTCCAAAGAAAGGAAGGAAGCAATCATTTTTTTGAAAAAATGAAATACTAATAAACATAGATGTGTAGATCATTCAAAGAAGTAACTTTCAGACACAAAATAGAAGAAAAAGGCCTTCTGAAACAGCTACTTCCATATAGACATTGAATTACACGAAAGAAAAAATTATTTCGAAACAAATACTTCTATATGAACACTGAATTACACAAATCATCGATTTTGTATGAAATAGGTCCAGAGATGTCATTTTTAATTTCTTTCAGAATCTCCGCTGTTATTTTGTCAAAGCCAGGAGATTTATTATACTTCAACTCCGCAATGATTTCTTTTTCATCCGTAGGTGTTAGGAATAAAGATTGTTCTTTGATATTTCTATATGACAGATATTTCGGTTTTTTTTTCATCTTGCTGGCTAAATTAGCCCCAACAGAAGTAAAGTATTGTGCAAACGCATTGACCATTTCTGAATCATCATCTGTAGTTGTAGCATCATTAATTTCAAGTTCTTTTATGATTTCTGTTTGTATTTTCGAGTTTATTTCTTTCACAATATCCCAGACCTTTTTATTGCTATTTGAGTTTTCCAGAATTTTATTTTTATAATAATAACTTTCGGCTCCTTTATGTAAAGAATTCAGTTTATTTCTGTATGATAAGGATTCCTCTTCGAAGCTTCGAACATTTTATCTCTATTTTTAATAGAATTAAGTATTCCATCTGTTATCCAAGAGGTCCTTTTTGTTTTCTTATGGTTTATTTTTATCTTGACTTTCTTCTAAGACCTTCATCATTTTATCGTAGAAGAGATCAGTCAATTCAGTAACATTGTTTAGTGCATAAAAATATCCCCAGTTGTAAGTATTTTTAGTTTGTTCGTATCAGTTTTTCCTTTGTATCGGGATTCATTTTCTCTTTATCTCTTGTTTTGTTCTGTGACAACTTATACTTGCTATGATCGTTTGGTTAGAATATACGTGCATGGTTTTATTTTTACTTCGTTTTGTACTACGCCTCTGAGCAGAGTCTGTATGAACTGCGTGCAAAACATCAGTTATGGTTCTTTGATTTGAAATGAGTTATAATTTCCACTCTGATTATTTTTAAATTATTGGGTCAAGCCGAGTAATCTTATAACAGAGTGCAGGTAGGTATGAATTTCAGGAGAGATGAATTCCCACGTATTTCCAGATAAATTATTCACACAAAGTGTCAGTCTCGACGTGAATAAAGAATACGGCAATGTTACCTTGGGATTTCAGAAATGACTGAATTCACAAAATGTCTGAGTGTCGTCAACTGGAAATTCTTGTGTGAAAATATGATTTACAGCGGCGAAACTAGAGATCAAATTGTTCCATTTTGTAACATCAGTTTCAATTTGTATTATTTTAGTTTTGCCGACGTAGCTATGAATAACATAGCTGCTGTCGATTATAAACAAAAAATTACATAAGTACTCAGCTTAATGAACCATTTTTAAAACAAACTGCATAATTAAACTGGTGTTCACTTTTAAAATATTGCACACAGACACATTTTCATCTCTAATCGCTTTGTTATCTAATCAAGTAAACAATAAAAAGGGGGTCAAATTATAGTAGCTATAATGTCTAAATAATACTTAGCACTCATAAAAGATACAAACGGTAATTATACACATCGGAATTAGAGCAAATTTTAGCCAAATAAAGAAATTGAAAATAGTTTTTTTCAGAAGGTATGAGGACTGTTTCATTTCTGTTTCTGTGAAGAGTTTACTTGAAAATGGTTTAACAAACCAAACCCGGTCGTAGCAAATAAAAATCTCAGTATTAATCAGACTGAAGTTATTTTTTTTATTCCATATTCAATATAAAATAGCTATTTATGATATCAGTGTTGAAGATAAGGTTTTATTTTGTGAGTGAACAAAATAAAACTTACTTTTAACACAAATATCAAACGAAGTTTTTTCATAATAGAATAGATAAATTCAATATTTCTATAAAAACACGTTTTGACATTTCTTGTCAGTTAACTATTTTCATGTTAACGCATTTGCTGTGAAGTGACCAGTATTGTTCACAGCTTTTGGCCCAAAAAATCAAAAACACTTACGTTTGAATAAGTCCAGAGGTTTATTAATGAGGCGCCAGATGAAAAATATTTGTTATTAAAAGTTGCTACTACTTTCGGAATATACGGAGCTTGCTGTCGTGAAGAGCTGTGGCATTTATTAATAGAAGACATTAAATCAATGGATGAATTATTGATTGTTCAAATTCCAAATACAAAAACGAAAATAGGTCGTTCTTTCTGCATTGTTGAAAAAAACATTGACTATTTTAATAAATACGTTGCAGTACGCCCTTCTGTTATCAATCATCAACGGTTTTTTCTGAAATACTCAAATTATAATAGCAGTGCCAACCCAGTTGGTATAAACACGTTTGGGAAAATGCCCTCTACTATTGCTGAGCTTCTGAACATCCCGGAACCAAAGAAATATACAGGTCACTGTTTCAGAAGGTCATCTGCGTCTTTGCTAGTAGAATCAGGTGCAAAAATAACGGATATCAAGAAGCACGGAGGATGGATGTCTACAATAGTAGCTGAGGGTAACATCGATCAATCTATTTCTTATAAAAAGACTATTGCTGAAAGAATAATTCCAACAGATAGCTCCAACGTTACAGCATCGTCCTCTTCACTCCAAGAATGAAATGTTAATGCCCATGAAATTGTCAACTCAGCTAGTTCAAATATGCCCACTGACTATATGTAAATAGTTTACATATATTACAAGGCTCTTAAACATCGCAAGGTATTAATATCAGCAGTTGTTCCTTTCCGCCATTGGTAGAGTTACTTCAATTTGTTGCTTTTTTAAATGTTGTTCGGAACAGTTTATAGCCCAACACGTTTATTTTGCGTTTTAGCTATTCTGAGACGGCTTCTCAGAATACGTTGGTTTTCTCTGATCGCCCATCGTAACAAGCTGGTCGCTGGTCGTCCTAATCGTCAAACAGGACATGACTGTTCAATAATAACACAGAGTTGATGCATAATTCGTGAACTACATATCCATATCCAAGATATTCTGTAGTTTTTTACCACCTTGTCTGAATGTATTATTTGAACCCTATTTTGATAAAATAAAACCACAAAATACGGCAAGCCTCCATTAGGTATATATTGAACGCCAATCAGAGCG
>WOGR01001326.1:0-20322 GCA_015342045.1 Leptinotarsa lineolata | reverse complement strand
TACAATAAACTTATTTTTGACTGATTCATACTCTACTCTCGCTAATAATTTATATAGAAAACAAATTTGAAAGCAACTGGAAAGGTGCCGAAATGCAATACAGGCATTTTTGCCTAGGCAATTTCTGCTACTTAACCAGATGCCTCTATATATAGCAATAACTAAAATATATGTATTGTTATCAAATAAATTATCAAATTATGAAAATTATAACGCAAGTTACCACAGTATACGAGTCGAGAAGCTGCCGAAATCGTGTTGGAGGATGGCAGATATTACTTAGTGGTTACAAAGGTTACATGTTGAAAACGGAGCTCCTCAACTTGGATAAACGTCATAAGTCAAAATTCGTCAGGTATGTCACCGATGAGATGGCAAAGACTAAAAGAATGTCGGTTCTTCGGTTGCCGCCTTGTCACTGTGAATTGAATCCAAGAGAGTTGATTTGGGCTCAAGTTAAAGGATTCATCGCAAGGAATAACAAGACCTTCAGAAGTAAAGAAATGCATTACAGTGCTCTGGAAACAATCAGAATCGAATTAGCGATGTGAGATCTGGATGATCGCATAGACTCATTACCAGAAAAAATGATTTCAGTTATCATCAATCTTAATGAAACTGACCCATCCTGTGAAGAATCACTCAACAAATCCCTGTACCATTTTTTTATTTTGAAAGTGTTGTTATTCCTTGCGACGAATCCTTTAACTTGAGCCCAAACCAACTCTATTGTATTCAATTCACAGTGACAAGGCGGCAACCGAAGAACCGAAATTCTTTTAGTCTTCGCCATCTCATCGGTGACATACCTGACAAATTTTGACTCATGACGTTTAGCCAAGTTGAGGAGCTCCGCTTTTAACATGGTTAATTCGAAAGAAATAGTTTTCATTTGTAGCCACTCAGTAATATCTGCCTTCCTCAAACACGTTGTCGGCAGCTTCTCGACTCGTCTACTGTGGTAACTTGCGTTATCAATTACTACTACGGATCCCTACGGAAGTTTTACAAGTAGGTTTTCAAATCATTTTTCGAATATTGTGGCATCCATTTCTGGATGACAATCCCCATTTTTCTTCGATTCAAACAGCATATCAATCCATCTTTCACGAATCCCTCACTGCTGCCTATGTGAGTGATGATCAGACGATGACCTTTTCCAACTGGAATTGTCGAACCAGTGGACCAACCTGCCATGGAGGTTTGTCTTCCATTTTTGATGTTCTGGTCTTGCCAAACCTTCGAGACCTCATTGACCTATGTTTCATCAAATAAAAAATAGATTTACCCAGTTTTCTGGCTGTCTTTATTTCTCCTAAATAGTTTCTTCTCCATTATACAATCTCTGATTTTTCCATAAACATGTTCTTAATATCTCGTTTTCCAAAAGTGAAGTTCAGCTCTCTAATATCTTCGATAATATAGTTCTTCTTATATCAGAAAGAAAACTGTCTTCACGAGTAACTAACAAAACTGTATTTATTATGGGTATTTCGATTTCAATGTACTTATAAAGAGTGTACTGTTCGTCTAAGAGAATTCTTGACTTCTTCGTTGATAACCAAACACTTTCTGCCAGTGGATACTTTCGGCTCCAAAAAGCTGTTGTTTTCCTTAACAATTCCAAAAACTTTCTATTCATTGACACCGGTCATACTCGCGCATTTTTGCACTACTTCCTCCTTACTTTTCATTTCGGGCAGATATTGTATTCATAACAATTGTTTTTTCATTTTTATTTATTGCTGACAGTTTCGGACGCTTCAAGGTTCCCGAACAACTAGCTTTCATGTTGTATATCATTTTATTCAACGCGCTCTCGAAGTAAACTAAAGAATATCACTCCTCTACCATGGCCTATGTTTATGATTTAATTCAAAAAGGAAAGGATTAGTCGGAACAGCAGTCATGAAAAAATATTGGTGACTCCGTTCGTTTGTGCTGTTTCCCGTGTTCGGCAACCTAGTGCTGCCAATCTTTGCACTTGGCTACACCGCGCTGATGAGGCTAATAGCCAGAAACACGTGTCCGCGGTTTGCAAATATTTTTCTTGAGTGCTGTTCCGACTAATCCTTTATAATTCAAAAAGAAATTATCTTTTATATTACACTTCAGATTTCAATGACATTATTTAAGGTCATCTTGCAGGCCATACTACAGGACCACGTTTGCCTATCCACCGGTTTAGATAATGGTAATCTAGCCACTTTCGAACCATCCTGTTGTAATGAAAAGGTACCTACCTCATCCTGCTGAAAAGTAACATCAGTTAAAAACTCATTTAGGTTTATCAAATATCTAAACCGGTAGAAAGGAATACGTAGTCTTGGAATAGCCCACTAGATTATCTGATGATATGACCACCTTAGTTGTGAGGGGATACGTGACATCTTAACTGTACGTAAGGTCGGATTTATGGGAGTAATGGAAGTCATCGAGTAATTACCCTCCCCCCACATCAACATTCAATAGGTACATTTCAGATGGAGAAGTAGAAAGATAAAAACTTTCAATTCTAAAAATATACCCCTTTCAATTTATTCCAAATGAATATTGTAATACATACACACACATGCTTGCATAAAAAACGACTACCTTGAAATGTTAACAAATTCAAATCTTGCATAACATTTTTAGTTTTAGCTCGATTTTGATTTTGTTTCAATAAATGAAAGGAAATTGATACCAAATTATTTCATATTGAACATATTTCCTAATAAATCGTGATTCATATGCACATTATACGTTATACTAAGAAAAACGAAGTTATGTTTCTATCATCTATGTTTAAAACCCCCTGCGATGAAATGAGGCTTTTGGATGATACTAAAAACTATCCTTTATGCAAGCTTGTTTCATTTTCCATATATTTTTCATTCATTGTAATATTACGATTAATAATTATTCAATAAAGTATTGCGTATTCGTCAAATAAAACTACCACCCATGCTTCCCGGATGCAAGTCTCATTAAGTATGTCTGGAACTATCTAGATTCTAGATAGACTAAAATATTTAAAATGTATTTATTTCTCTATACAGTTCTTTCGAAACTGCAGTAGCAGCAGTTTGGGGAAATGATCTAGTCAAACCACTAAAAATACTACAGAATAAAGTTATGAAATGTATTTTCAATTTATGTTATAAGAAACCAACAATTAGTTTATACAAACCAAAAACTATATTAGACATCTCAATGACATAAAAACTCAAACTTGGCATCTTTATTCATCTGGCAAAAAACAATTGGAAATACTCAAATTTGATTCTCGAAACAATCGATTTAGTAGGGTGGTTTTAAATTATATAATAATTTACCACATCGTTTGAATAATGCCAGCAAAATAAATTTAAAAAATCCTAGTTCCAAAAATACAAAAATGTTGGATAGAAACTCAAAATATTTATCAAATAAGGTATCACAAGACACTCTCTTTCCATTTGCAAAAAAAATTGATAGCGCCCTCTCGGCGACAAGTGATGCAAAACTATTATTTTTCTTATCAAAAAGTGCTGAAAATAATACCGTTTTTCGTAAATTTTGTCCAACCTTGATATCTTGTAGCGTTCAGAAGTAAATAGTATGGACTATTTACGTACACACTGTACTTCTTGAAGATAGAGAGAGAGGTCAACAATAACCCAACCGGGGATCCCGGTTAAAATTAAACAATCATGTGGATGGAAAAATTGGTAATAATAAATCAGATTCAAAAAACATATTTCTAGTTACTTGTGATCGAACGTTGAAAAGTATGACAATTAATACTAAACAAAACACATTAGCAAAAGAAAATTTGTATAAGTGGATATATATATATGGATCAGCTTCGTATTATATACATTCTACAGAACAATATTTCAAAAGTTTCACATTTGTTTGAAATATTTCAAATGGATCCTTCGAAACGTATTTATATATCTCTCTCGAAAATATTACACAAATATTCATTATCTATAGCTATACTTCAGTATGAAGAAATAAAACTTCCTCTTAAATCAAAGGTTAGTCGAGTGCTTATACATCTTCTACATACTGATGCAATAATCGTATGATGTGACAAATTAAATATTATTGATGGTTAAATATTACTGTTGATAAAACGAGGGTATTCACAAATAGAGTTAATTGTACAACAAACATAGGAAAACAAAGAAAAATTTGGTTTAAAATGAAAGTACCTATGATTTTATCCTGGAAATATCACATTCAATGGTTCATAATGAAATTTTGAAAGATAATTTGAGTAAAACTTTTCTAGTCACCGACCTATTGCACTGCTGATTTTCGAGATTATTGAGTAGATATATACCTACCTAAGTACTTTTCAAAGTTTTACGATGTGGTAGAACAAAAATATTGATGAGCTTCTCGGGGAAAGAAAACAAAATATCATGTATCGATCATGTATACCTTAATGAAAAAATTTTATTATTCATCTGAGCTTTGTTGTCTTCTTTTAGTTGCTATTTATTTAAGAATTTTCGTTTGATATTTTGACTGTTTTTTTTATTGATTAACTATTTGTATGATTATTAAATCATTCAGTGGAACAATATACTTCTGTGAACAGTTCTCAACCACTTTCTTGTCGGCGAAATTTTGTGAAAAATTCAAATAGAATACACAACAACAATATGATTTTGAAGTTACTGGTGTTTTTCTTTGCTGTTAGAATTGAGAGACGAGTTCTATACTAACCTGTGTTGAAGGGCGACCAATCCCCAGCATATGATTTGTGATATTTCCAAATTTGTCGGCCATTCTCCGCAGCCTATAGCTCCGAAAACACCACATTCATGTGTAAGACCTGATGAAACCTGTCCTCTACCTTTTCTTTTACTTATCCCAACACTTTCCAATGAACATGCCAAATCTTCCTCTTCATTTGTGTGGTCAAATTGACATATTTTTTCCGTAGACATATTCTGTAACGTATATTTTATAAATTACTTTTATACATTTTTTTTGAGAACATCGAAATATGATGATTTTCGATTATAATGAATATAAATTTACACACCATACCCTTTATATGAAAATATAATTTATTCTCATGAACCGAATTGTTTGAAGTCTTAATACCGTTTTTTTATTTTAATAGTCATTTCTTATCGAGAAATCAGAGATTTTATCGACCTTCTTCAGTCATTTTCACCTTCCACTATCTGAAAAAGATATGAAAATTGTAATGGAGAACTTAATAGGTACAGATGTTTTATTAATTTTTCTACGTCTATTTAAAGTTCTCCATTAAAATTTTTATCTTTTTTCAGATTGTGGAAGGTGAAAATAACCGATGAAAATATACCTAGGCCGATAAAAATATACCTATATTTATAGTTTAAAAAAATTTAAAACATTACGTACTGCAAAAATATATTAAAGTATAAAATTGTGTTGATGCATGCGATAAATGAAACACCAATGTAAAGTATCTAATTAATATGTACCTATTTAATTCTTACCTTTTGATTGAGAAAAAATATTATTATTTCAGGTATTAATAACAAATGTTGGTCACTGTCTGTTCAAAATCACGTTTATTTATGAAATTGAAATACGCAACATGTTTTCGCTTTTATAGTAACACGTGTTTTCTATCCCTACCATTTATATTTTGATAAAATATGTATGTATGAGCATCCCACAAGCGCATCAATGACCAAACTTGCGCACTTTTGAAATGCCCTACTATTGCAATGAAAACAATATGTTTTCAAATTGTATAATCAGAATAAAGAAATGAACAAACAGTTGTGTTTCAAAACTCGTATCGAGTCCAGAGTTCATGAAACAATACGCATGCGTTAAGCTGTATCATATAAAAAGACTCTCAATCATCACAGAACATAATAAAGGTTACTTTACTTCTTTCGGTTTTTAGTTATATGTTTTTAGTGAATGCGTTTGATAGATAAATAGAAGCAAAAGCGGAAATTTAAGTTAGGTTGAATTTTCTGTTATTAGGTTTTATTTTCATTTATCCCTTATTACTTTTGGTAAAGTGATTTGAGTTGATACATATTTTACTACTAATATGAGTGGAATAAAAGAGGGTAAGCAAAGTATTTTTGTTAGATCCAAAAAATTGTCTTAAAATTGATTCTATTTATTATCGGCCATTCGATAGAGTAGACTATAGGTTATAATCATATATAGAAGACCTATAGGTTATAGTCATATGTAGAAGACCTATAGGTTACAAACAACCTATATATGATTTAATTTTTATAAAAACTAGTGGCAAATCGCAACTTCACAGATCAAAAGAAAAATTTTTTGTTGGGACAATGACGGCAATTGCCATTGCCGTCGAATAATGAAAGCACTTGAATCATCTCATCATTTCATTTTTTATTAATAGAAAACAAGGTAATGTAACTAGTTTTTATGACTTATGGTATTCTTCAAAACATGAGACTATAGGAACAGGGTGCTCTTCCAAGCAGGCTTTACAAAAGAACTTGGTTTCATTTTTCCTTACAATGCACAGTGCTGGGGTTACTCACTGCTAATTTCTTGCTCAAGTGGTTGATCAATGCTTCTACTTTCCCTTCCTCGCATTGGACAAAAAGGTACTGAATTTCTGCCATCTTTAGTTGTATTAGATATTCCAAGATAGTGTTTTATGACATCTTCCCAAAGTTGAAGGAAACTTGTTTTTCATCGAACTTTCTGTGCATGTTAGAGGCATTTCCAAAGTGTTACGTCTGATAGATGAAATATTACTTTCTTGTACCATCTAATATGTTTTTGCGGGGAAGAGTCGTAACCGACATTCTTTTGAGGAAAGACAGTATTGTTAGAGCGATTGATCGCAAGATTTTGGACAACTAGATATCAAATATCATAAAGCATGGCTTGGATTCAGCAGGTCATTGTATTGAGGAAATGGTAATGTGAAGCTAGATAGGATCTCTCCAAGAATTTAACACCTTTGATTTGTTAGGATTGATAACTAATAAATCAAAGGCTAATTCTTCAACCACTTGCCATAGGAATATAACCAGAAGTAATGTTGACAATATCCGGCACGCTTCTTGTAGCAAACTTTAGGCAAAAAACTTCCCTGAAAGTTTTCCTATTGAATAGATATAGCGAAAGCCCCTAGAGACTCTTTATCACTCGATACAGCCAGTTCACAATTTGTTTATGAAATATGTAACTCCTGTAGTTATTGCAATAGAATGGAATATTAAATATGATACACTCTTGTAACTAGAAAATCTTATGTAATAGAAAAAATCGTAATATTCATTGGGATCGCATGTTGAAGGTTAAGACTTTGTGTTAGTTCAGTGGTTTGCATAAATGCTATTGATGTTGATTTCTAGACTGAGCCTTGAGTGATGTCTGAGTTTGTTGTTACTGTTCAATCATATTCAGAAATGAGTGGTAAAGGGTTGGACATAAAATTTTAACTTGCTGCTAACCCTTCTATACTGATGAATATTTTTCTGCAAGTTTTGGTTTTGCAATACTTTTAGTATAATGTTTATGAAACCAGTTTCTGTTTTTGTTTTACCCTCTCATCATTAAGGTCTAAAGATCTTCCAGCAAATCAAAATGAATTTAGACATAAACTTTGCATAGTTTTCAAAAAAAATCTGAAAAAAATGATTTATTTATTTCTTGAGGTTGTTTCCACAAAATATGTTAAAATTGTAAATACTTGAAAGTTAAACACCTGGCTATCCATTTTTTGAAAATGCGAACTAGTTTTGTAATATTTGTTTTTATACGCATGATTAAGTTACTGATAGAAAATCAACAGACACTCCCACCATTATATCAGGCATTTTGTATAATTCACTGTAATACATTTACAGTGGACTCTAGACATATTTGCTATTTTATTGTTTTCTAAGTATTTGAGATAATTCATAAACAATTTATAGCAGTGACTTGACTTCTGGAATTGAGTTTTCATTTATTTGTCTCTTCTTAAAATGCAATTGTCAGATTCAGTTTTTTTGTCATAAAAATAGGAATCTTCTTATCGAAGTTATGAAGAAGGAGATTTCTTCAATACATCAACTCCCAATTTGTGTGCATTGAATAAATAATTTTACATAATAAAATTTATTCTTCAATAGGGAATTACACGTATTAGGTTTCTTCGGACACCTTGATCTAAATAAAATTCCATGAAACCAAATAATTTGTACCGAATGTCTTTTTTGCCGATCATCTGACTGTCTTCAACTAATCGTTTAGTACGAAAAAATAATGGGAGATTTCAAGCAAGACCAACAAAATCCATGTCTATGAAAACTCTCCACTTAACCATAATCATTTTTGCTTGAATTCTGATATGGTCGAAGAGTAACTAGCCATGTTTCTAAAAGTACTTGATGAACAAGAAATGTTTTTTTTTCTACTCCTTGTAACACAATAATTTTAATATATTATCTGTGAACAATTTTTTTTCCAGTAGGAGGATACAAATTAGGTAACTTGATAATTGAAGGGAAAACTAAACAAGTTTTTGACATTCCTTCTATTCCTGGACATTGTATATTGTTAAGTAAAGACAGAATAACAGCTGGAGATGGAGTGAAAGCCCATGACCTTGCGGGAAAATCTGTAATTTCTAACAAAACTACTTGTAAAGTTTTTGAAATATTGAACCAAGTTGGTAAGTTCCATTAAATCTTTCAATTTTACGAGTTTGCTAAATGTGGGAAAGTATCATTAGTTTATTCCAATCAAATAAGTGTTGAGGCATTAATTCAATTAGAATTTTTGAGAGTGAATCTATTAGCCTCTCATGTTACTTCAGTTATGAAATCAAATGTTTGCTTCATATTATAATCTCAAGAACTATTGGGGTGACTTCTCATACTCCTTCTCTCGAGATGTGTCATATTTATCATATTTAGTAGGTTTATTTCAGTTCGTCATATATGAAATTGTTAAGGACATTTGATAATTTTTTTTCAATTGAGCTAAATTTTCAAAATATATTTACCATGAATGTGTGTGATAATCAAAAGTAACGGAAGAGAATTATTTATTCAAAATCAAGGTAATGATCAGTTCATCAGGTGTACCTGTATGGTTTTAGTTCAAATGAATTTTTTAACTCTCATTATGAAGTGACGATAACTTTTCTTACGAGAATCTATAGGGTCGACAGAAAATTCAAACTAAAAATATGAAAAATAAACTGAAACCAGTTCAGTGATTCCATTATTATGAAATATTCACCTAAATTCTTGATTTTTTTGATATCTCTAGTATTTTTGGAGTTATTTCATTTAATATATTTAGGAAAAATTTGCTAGAAAACTCTTATCCTCTCTTAGATTTCCTTCAAAATCGATGGATTCCCAGATTCTAAGAACCTTATAACCAGTGGAAATTTAAAGTTGATATGTCTTTCTGTTATTTCTATTACAGGAGTCCGCACTTCTTTTGTGAAATCAGTGTCTGACAATGCATTCTTATCAAAGAAATGTGATATGATTCCAATTGAATGGGTAACTCGGCGCTTAGCTACAGGATCTTTTTTAAAACGTCATCCAGGAGTAAAAGAAGGTTATCGTTTTTCTCCACCCAAGCATGAGACCTTCTTTAAAGATGATGCTAATCACGATCCCCAGTGGTCTGAAGAGCAAATAATATCAGCAGAGTTCAAGGTCAATGGAGTTGTTATTGGTATGATAACATATATTTCAACTTATTTATCTCTAGAGGCAGGGGGCATTGAAATAGATATTTCAAAATAATCTAATGTAATAAGAAAGAAGTATATAGATTTTCAAAATAGGAATTTTCCATTTTGAATCATTTCACTTTTATTTTAATTTTCAAAATTTCTTACTTTATTTTAATTAAATATAATTCATGATGAGCCACCTCGAATAAAAACTGACAGAAATGTTTATTTTATTACATAATTGAATTAAAAGAAATAAATTCCTCAACAGATATAAAATATAAGTAAACTCACTCAGTTTATATCTCAAAAAAATACAACTCAATAACTATAACAGACTGTTTAAAACTGTTCCGTGTTTAACCTAATTTCTCCTCAACAAGTTTCATGGAAAATTTCGAAATTTTCAACTATTCAAGTCTGATTTATGACAGTAATACCATGTATGTCCTTACTTCAACTTTTTTCGAGAAGTTTCAGATTTGGAAATTACAAATTTCACAAAACCATTTATAAAAAAATGAATATTTCAAAATAAAATGTCCACACATGCAAACCTAATCTCTGTGACGTATTTTGCATAAATGTCTGACGGATATAATTCAATGTCCAGCATGGTATTAGCCTGGGAAATAGTCTTTTTCCGACAGGCATTTACCAGATCCTACTGTGTAGTAACGTTGAGAGAGATAAATGCTTCTAGATTTTATTTCAGTATATCAATTTTCTTATACATATATATTATCTCTCCTCGATACAGTCTTCAGACTTATTTTGATTTGATTTCTGCATGGTGCATGGGATGTTTCTTTCCCGCTTAGGGCTTTGTTCACTAGATGAAGATGTAACTAGTTAACAGTCTTCCTCTTAGAGGAAGGTTTCATACATAGAGTCGAGCCACGTTGAAATTAATCGAGCCTCAGGCACACTGCTATTTGGGTCAAAACTTTCCTGCACTGATGAGAGGTAATACCTTGAAACCGGTCTATAGGTGATATACTCGATAGATTTCAGCATGGCCCTGCTGCTGAATGAACATAAAACATCTGCAAGACTAACATCTGAGAGGTATCTTGTTATAAATGTCTGTCAGATATAATTCAATCTCCAGCGACATATTAGCCGGGGAAGTAGATGCTTTCCAGCAGCCACTTACCAGAGCTTACTGTCTAGGTACTTTGGGAGAGATGAATGTTTACAGATTTCATTTCAAAATATTTATTTCCTCATACATATATATCTCTCCTCGGTAGAGTCTTCAGACTTAATTCGATATCTGACAAAACAATTTCTCAACATTAATAACATGAATTACTAATAGAACTATTTCTACTTTTCATCACACGAAATTTTCTCCCATCGACCGCAAAAATTGCAATGCTATTTTTAGGTAATACCATTTGCAAAAAATCTTGTTAACTCAACAGTAATTGTTGTTGACTGACGTCCTTATGCCTTGCCGAATACCTGTTAATTTCACTAATCCCAAACGATGAATCTGTTGATTTAGGCCACAATTTTCATATTTAAAATGTATAATTACGTCATTTTAGGAAAACATGAAGTAGATGTGATGACCAAAACGTCTATACTAGTATTCGAGGTTTTGGAAAAAGTATGGCAAACAAGAGATTGTGCACTTATTGACATGAAAATAGAATTTGGTGTAGATACCTTAGGTGAGTGCTCAACTTTTTGTTGATACCAATATATGACAAAGTGACATTTTGAAATTCATAAATAAGTAAATGATTTCATTATCTATATTAAATTGCGTGATTTGCTTATTACACTAAAATTTTCAATCATTGAGAAATTCTTGTTTTATTTCAATCAAGTTTCATCATTTGTTTATGTAAAGTTATTTACAAATATCTTATTTAAATTTTTATTTATAGTTGCTTCTGACGTAATTCACTGGAAGTATTGAATTCTGTTGTAGTTCATAAGGTCAATGATTAATGGTGTAGCAATCGTTTTCTATATTAATGTGCGAAAATATAAATTGTAACACAATATTGTTTGTTGTTATGAGAATAATACCTTTTAATGATGAAATATTGATGAGTATTTAATAATAAAAAAAGAGAGCATTAGTCTTGGTTACTAAAAGGTAGAGCTTGAACCTCTGGAATAGAAGGAATCTATCATGAAACTGCTCCCATACACCAGAATTGCAACACTTTTCTCGTCAATATAGTTCATTTTCATAGAATGCCAACTTTTTAGTGAAACGTGTTTTAAGAAGAGTGTTGCAGTTCTGGTGTAGGAGAGCAGTTTTTGTGATAGATTTACTCTTGACTTTTCTTTATTATTTTGCTACCTTGTTGTCGAACTGTTGAAAATATTTTTCATGGTGGTAGGAATACTTTTTTTGTAGTATATATTCGTTGTATAATATATTCATTAGAAAAAAATTAATAAAAACGCAGTTGCTTGAGAAATTTCTCATTTACAAACAAGTACATATGGTAATTTTATTCCTTCTTTGCTGAATATTCAATCAATCAAAACATACTTGTCAGAAGATTTTTATCTCATCAAAAAAGTCACATTTTAATGTGAGATTTCCTCTTGAAACTTTATTCAAGTGGAAATCTCACATTCAAGTGTGTTTTTTGAATATGTTATAATGGATTTTCATCAAGTATCGGTCAGTTCTATCATATTTTTAAACAAGTTATAAAAACAAATAATATAAAATATTATAAAAATAATATAAAACTATTAACGCTTGTGAAAACTATTTTGTATAGCGAAACACGTGTCGGGGTTTTTGTAAAACCCTTTATAGTGAAAATCATACAATAAACTGTTTTATTCTATTAATGAGTTTTAGTATGGATTTTCATGAAGTATCGGCCAGTTCTATTCAATTAATATAAAATAGCCTTTAAGTGACATTAAATTGTGTGTGTATGTAGATCCGTAATTAACTATGTTTTTAACGTTCGGTTCTTCAACATTTCGATCTAGGTGTAAGTTTTCTATTCTAATAACTTATTTTTACTTATTATTATTATTGGGATAATTGTTTTATATTTGTCATATTGATTTATTTTGTCAGTTTTGTCTTTAATTTGTTGATAATATGACTCTGTAGAGATAAAACAAAATGTTTAGTTATTTAACTGAAAATTTTTCAAAGAAAAAAGTCAATGAAAATTCATCCCGACTAAAAAAAGAATTTATTGGGCATTTTCTAGTTTGATGATTATCAAGGAAACAACATTCGGTGACCCCAATGTGATCACGATATGGAGAAACGTACAACTACGAGAGAAAGTGCAGGTCTGAGTCAAAGTCTGTCATTGGACTACGTATGGCTAATTGGATATGGAAGTCGTGAGAAACCAGATTTCAATCTAGGCAAACTACCTGAAAAAGTCGTTAAGATAAGTCTAGCGAATCAACTTCCCTGATACATGAGATTCACTCGAAGCAGTCTGTTCACTCGAGAGCCTCAAGGGACACCGGATTATCTCAACGACGTTGTTTGGATTTGGAAAGAAAAATAATAGCTCTAGAAATAGAAGAACAAAGACGAGAGCTAGCACTGGAAGATCAGAAACCGTAGAAAAGAACCGTAGAGAGTTGAAGAAGGAAATGGCACTGTCTCCGACTCGAAGAAGAACTGCTCAAAGCCAAGATAGATGCACAAGAAGGCAGCAGGTACGTTCAATCAGAAGCAAGGATCGAAAATATCAAGAGAGAATTAGTTGAAGAACAAGATCGAAGAAACACAGTATCGCAATGGGTCACGTACTTCTGAAAAAACTGAGAAACCCATTGACAACATGCTCAAGGTCGAAGGACAATTTCTATAAAATAAACCGGACAATATCACATCACAAGATATACAACAGGAAAAAAGGTTTTGGCTTTCTATTTCTCCATCTTGATACAAAAAAATGTGGGAATCTTCCAAAGAAAGGATGGAAACAATCAATTTGAAAAAAATTAACAATATACAAAGATGTGTAGATCATGCAAAGAAATAATTTTCAGGCACAAACTGGAAGAAAAACCCCTCTAGAATCAGCTACTTTGACATAAATATTGAATAAAACGAAAGAAAAATTCTTTCGAAACAGATATTTTAATATGAACACTGAATTATACATAATAGCTATTCATAATATGAGTGTTAAAAGTAAGGTTTTATTTTGTGAGTTAGAAAGTTGGCGAAACGAGCGTGGCGAGTTGAGCAATTTCAATGATAAAGTGGAGTGCGCTTGTTAAAAATTGTGTTAATACAAGCTAATATTTCAAGGCAATAGCATTCTTAAAGCGGAAAAATGAAAGTTACCTGCACAAAAAATCAAAAACTCTTAGGTTTGAACAAGTCTAGAGGCGCCAGATGAAAAATATTTGATGATAAAAGTTGCTATTTTCGGAATATATGGAGCCTGCTGGCGTGAAGAGCTGTGCCAGATTCCTGAGACAAACGAAAATAGGTCGTTCTTTTTGCATTGTTGGAAAAAACATTGACTATTTTAATAAATACGTTGAATTACGCCCTTCTTGTATCAATCATCAACCTATTCTGAAATACTCAGATTTTAAATGCGGTGCCAACCCCGTTGGTATAAATACATTTGGGAAAATGCCCTCTGCCATTGCTGAGTTTCTGAACCTTAAGGAACCAAAGGATTATATAGGTCACTGTTTCAGAAGGTCTTCTGCTTCTTTGCTAGAAGAATCAGGAGGAAATATAATATAACGGATATTAAGAAGCACGGAGGATAGAAGTCTACAACAGTAGCTGAGGGTTACATCGATTAATTTATTTCTTATAAAAAGGCTATTACTGAAAGAATAATCCCAACAGCGTTACAGTATCGTCTTCTTCACTTCAAGAATTAATTATTAATGCCCATGAAATTGTCAATTTAGCTAGTTCAAATATATCACAAGGCTCTTCAACATCGCAAGGTATAAATATCAGCAGTTGTTCTAATTGTACTCTTCATATTAATGTTCATAAATAATAATAATAAAATTAATGTATATAATACATCTGTAACAGAATTTAATTTTAATAATAAAACTTCCTTGAAAATTGAATAATTATGTTTTGTTTATTGCTATTTTGTCGAAAAGAATCGTGGTTAAAATACTTTTAACACTAGTGTTGAAAATATTTTTAACATGCTAATTTGTAAATATCATCTTTTAATACACAACCATTAAAAATGTCACTTTTAATGACAGTTGTACAAAAAAAAACTTTTCTCTATTCAGTTTATATTCCAAACATCCATTATGGAATTGAATCAGATATCATTCACAGGATTCCTACACAATATACCAGATGAAAGAGTTGAATTTCACTTACATGGAACATTGTCATCTTCACTGAAATAAACAACAGAAAATTGAAACATGTTTTGTCATTTTTAAAAAATATGAGGAATTCCTCCCAGACAGAACGATTCTCGAAGGGGAAGAGACTGATCATTACCACCGGATGGTGTTAGAGATTTTTTTAAATTGTAAGGAACAAAGAAAGATTTCCTCCAAACCTAACAGTAGGGGAAATCCTGAAAGCTGAGAAAATATGGCTGAAACAGGAGTGTTTTCCAGAAGAAATTCGAAAACTCAAGACTGAAAAATCTCGTGAGTGGTCAAAGCAAACTAGCCTGTTTATTCCCAGACATGAAACATGGAATTAGGGTATTGAGTGGACGAACAAATTTACATAATTTATAGCGGAAAGCACACGGCAACCCATCATTCTGATTCCAAAACATGAATTCACCATGTTCATACATTATCATGAAAAATTTCATCATCAAGGAGTAGAATTAGTCATAAATGAGATCAAACAGAAATACTGGGTGATAAATTGTCCAGCAGCAGTCAAATTAGCATTGAAGGTGTTTGAAATGTAGTATTGAGGATTGACTTAGAAATTGCATATAGTCTGAGTAGGGATTCCATCATTCAAGCAATACTTAGAATGTCGGCTAGAAGAGGACAACCTCAGGACATATTATGAGACAATTAAATAAATCTGCACAAAATTCGCCAAGCTATGGAAGAAATAGATCGAACAGCGATTATTGATTCTCTGACGTCAAAGGTTATTAGCTTCCAATAAATTCCACCGTCTGCTCTCTACATGGAAGGAATATAGGAGAGGTTGATAGGTTCAGTAAAAAGTGTCATTGGCAAAATACTCTACGACTCATCTCTGAAAACAGAAACTTTACATATCTTTTTTCCGGAAACAGAAGTTTCAATGGATTCAACTGATGCGAAAGCACTTACTCTGAATCATTTTTCGATCGTCTCTTCCAACGGAGAAGGTGATTTGGTATCAATCAATCCAGATGTGAATACTCTGAGGAGGGAATGGAAGGTTTCTCGAATGCTGACAAATTCATTTTGGACTGGCTGGACAAGAGAATATCTGCCAACCTTGTCAAAGCAAGGTAAATGGCCTAATGATTGCAAATCCATAGCACTCAATGACATAGTCATCTTGGTTAACGATCACACTTGTTGATAATATGACCCTGTAGAGAAAAAACAAAATGTTTAGATAGTTACTGAAAATTTATCAAAGAAAAAAAGTCAATAAAAAATCATCCAAACTCAAATTAGAATTTATGGACATTTTCGAGTTTCATCATTATCAAGGAAACACCAGTTTTGTGACTAAATGGGTTTCAGTTGGTTGGCTATTCTGTCGATTGGGTGTAGTTTATTAAAAGTTGATTTTAGTAAAACTCGGGTTTTCCTTGTTGAATGTGAAAGTTGTTTACTTATTTTGTATCACGGATCTGGATTTCGCATGATTGTGGGTTTCTGATCAATACTGGAGAATTGATATCCAGGTATTGATCTTTACATTTGAAAGGAATTATTAATAGTTGCTCCTGTGTTACTGGTTCTACGATAGGATCTTGCACATTGATTTTCAAAATGTGGCATTTCTCAGAGGCCTTTCTTTTGAAAGGGTGAAGTGTACAGTTATCTGGTGGCGCGAAGTTCTGTTGGCACGAAATTACACTTTTTTATAAGAAAGAGAATACTGTTGCATCACTCATCGTCGAGAGGGCACTAACAACTTTGTTTTATGTGATTATGTGCTGCCTCGCTAAACAGATATTTCAATTATCTATCCAATACATTTTTGGAAATTGTATCAGCCGATCCTGAGTAATTAGCAGTTTTATATTCGTTACAAGAATCTTCAAACAAATAATAAATATCATTATTTAAAAAGAAAACTGTATTCTAAACTCACTTCGGTTCATTTCAGTAAATATTTTGAACATCATTTACTTTCTGATAATAATGAAGTTCGTGTGCAAATCCTTTTTTTCTGGTGTAATGTCGTAAGGAGCACATCCAAATCTAACCATGAGCTTTGGAATAGACTGCGGCTGTGTAACATATAATTTAGATTTTAGGAATCCCTACAGATAACTTCTATAACGTCATATCAGGGAGCTAAGGGAGCACATTTGCCTATACACTGGTTTGGATAATTGACATCTAGCCACTTTCAAATGAGCCTTATCTTGCTGAAACGTAACATCAGTTGAAAACTCATTTGGAACAGACTTCATTATTGTTAGGGTGCGAATGGTTAAAATTTTGAACATTTATTAGAATGAACTGGGGTGAGTTTTGAATACATTTTTTTCTCAAAATTATGATATTTATCCGAATTCTGTGAACATAAAATAGTAGCCCAGCTGTGTCAATATATTATTCGCCAGTATAAAAACTATTATTAAGTAAAAATTGTTTGATAGTTGATTCAACACATCTGCGATCCAAAGATTTTTTAGAGGGGTCTAAATGAATGTGTACAGATTTACATTCAAAGAATTTTTTACAAACTACTAGCCTATATTTTCTGGAAAGATACAGTCAATATTTTGTGTCTTTTCATCGTTGAGTATTAGTTAATTGGAAGTAAACTGAGTATTTGTTAAGTCCTTAGTTATTTCCATTTGTTGGGGTAAATTAGTATATTATTTATTTGAGCATATAAGAATTGTATTATCAGCAAACAAGACGTGTGTGCAAAGGCTCACTGGATCACCTGACATGATGCTCTCAGATTCATTTGTGGGGATTTGTGAAATGTAAAGTATATGTTACATAACCATTATATAACTTATGGGTAAAATAAGAGTTGCTTGCAACAAAATTACCCCTAAAACATTTCATAATGTAAGAAATGAACTTGTAAATAGACATCTTCATTGTCAGGAAGTGAATGTAAACAATTTTGTTCAACTTTGATAGTTTGTCCTATTCAAAAGTCAACAGGGAGGAAGTGCTTTTTATGTATGCCCCGTAAGCTTTTGATGTTTTTGTATATATTTTATTTTTCAAATCTGTTACAAATATGTAATCTTATTTCATCATTTCAAGTAATATGAAAGTAGGGACCTTTCACCTTTACAAGGATTGAAATGATTGGTTTAAACGTATCATTATCTTTATGTTGAAATAGTAGTAGTGACTCCACAATGTGTGTAAAAAAACAATTGAGACTAATTTAATTTCAACTTCCAGGTGAAATTTTGGTTGCTGATGTTATTGACTCGGATAGTTGGCGGCTGTGGCCTTCGGGAGATAAAAGATTGATGGTGGACAAGCAAGTGTACAGAAACCTTTCCACTGTCACTGATAAAGATTTGGATACAGTAAAAAGGAATTTCGAATGGGTTGCAGATCAACTGGACCATTTAATTCCTCCTAACAAACATCTAGTTGTAATAGTGATGGGCAGCACAGCTGATAAAGAACATTGTAATAAAATTAAAAAATGCTGTGAGGATCTTGGACTGAATACTGAAATAAGAGTCTCCTCTGCACACAAAACCACCGGTTATACTTTGGACATTATTAGCTATTATGAAGGACTGAATATTCCTATAATTTTTATAGCAGTAGCTGGAAGATCCAATGGACTGGGACCAGTTATTTCTGGCAACACAGATTATCCGGTGATAAATTGTCCGCCGGGTCCCAAAGATGAACTAGCGAGAGACATTTGGTCTAGTTTGAATGTCCCTTCCGGCTTGGGATGCGGCACTGTGTTATATCCAGAAACGGCAGCATTATTTGCGGCACAGAGTATCGCTATCAACAATTATATTGTTTGGAGTAAACTAAGGTTAAAACGACTAGGGTTTTTTAAGAGTTTGCCTAAATCTGATGAAGAAGTCAGGAATTCCAACCAATAATTATAATTTTTTTATCATTTATATAGTTTATCTTTATTAAAAAAAGTTAATTGAGTATGTTTTTTCTATTACTATTTTTTCTGATCACCTCTTGACAAATAATAATATGGAAGGTAGATATGATATTGTTTTTTGACATAGTGCTCAACTCAATTTTTTATGTTTTATTTCCTATTTTAGCTGCCAAAGAACATGATAAACCTACTGCACCATTTGTATAGATGTTTACATTGAAATTTTGGTCAATAATATCACAAGTCAGTGTATTCCAAGTAACGTATTTTCATTCAAATATCAATATGAATGATATTTTATACATTAGAAATATCTTCAAAATACATTCAAGTAACCACTTTCAGTCTTATATACAGGGTGTCAATTTGAAAACTTCTCACCCTTAATATCTTCCTGCCAGTAAACAATATGAGGAATCGAAAAAACAGGTCAATTGTATTGTCAAGGGGGACACTTTCAAGGACTATTTGTAGCCCTCGTGGTTCTACCCCCTAGGAGGGGTAGATGTTACCCTTAGAATTTTAAATGGGAAGGGGGTCAAGTGGCACATCATTTTGATTGGCGTTCAATTCTGCTTCCAATGGTACCTTGACTTGTTGATTTTTTTTAAAGCATTTTCCGAAAAAAATAGCATTCTAAACTAACAGAAGTAATTATTAGAACGCCTATACTAGATATATGGTTTGACCAGAACTGGTACCGTTCCGACCCTTTATTAGGGATAACATTAGCCATTAGCTCCAATTAATTTACATCAAAACGTGGATGGTAGTAAAGTTGTGTTCGATAAATGCTGAATTTTCAATTCTAATCGCAGAAAGTGTACAGATAACCGTTCTTTTTTGCTACTTCTGTAAAAAGTTCCTGTTTTCAGGCAAAAAATTGGTTCGCAAATTAGAACGATGTGGTAGTATTGTGCATACAGTTGTACCTGTTGGGCTGTTTAGTAATTACTTTAATAAGTGTATGAAAGTGTAAACATGGTTTCAGGTCCGTAGCGAAAAGAAAAACCAGTGGGGGAGGGTATCCAAATTGTCCCAACCCCACCAACAAAATTTCCCAACTTTCGAAAAAATTAAAGCCAAGGGATTAGTTACTACTATAATATTTTAAATTTCTTACTTAGCTATCCAAAGATTGGCTGAATGCTTATGGCCGTTAGGGTATGCACAAACAAAAATAAATTTTGGTAATTATAAAAATAATAATGGGAATTATTCTACTTTGGACCAAGGTTCCTTCTAGCTGGAAAATCCAACAAGGGACGAAAGTATGACCTCAATGAGTTGGGAACTGAAAAAATTCTAACTAATTCTTTTTTTTTTATTGTTTTATACTATTATTTTTTCTATCTTCACGGCCCGAAATTTCCCAACTTTTCCAAGTCGAAAAAACAGCGAAAAGTTGTGAATTTTGTAAAATTGTCAC
>WOGR01001325.1:0-20323 GCA_015342045.1 Leptinotarsa lineolata | reverse complement strand
TACTTCTTTTAAAAATGATTGCTTCCTTCCTTTCTTTGGAAGATTCCCACATTTTTTGTATCAAGATAGAGTAGTAGAAAGCCAAAAACTTTCTTTCCCGAAAATGAGTACCATAATTTTGAAACTTTGATATAGGTATCAATAGTTTTAAGTGTAGTGACATTTTTTCCACGTCATAGCAAGGAAAATTAACTTTGCAGTAATATCGAAACTCATTAGATCATTAAGAATGTTTAATGGATATAAAACCATATAACATTTCAAAAAGTTTGAGCTGAATAAAATTTTAAAAAACAGTTGCTTCTCATGTATGGATTTTCATATATTTCAAATATATACGAGGTTGAATTTTTGTTTGTCACAACTTTCCATCATCCCGGTTTTCGGCATAATCCAAACGAGATTAGGCAGTGTTTTGCTTTGGATGGAAAGGATTCGCAAAATCCTTTCCTAGCTGCTTCAACCACTCTGTACATTCTCATTTGCATCCTGCACAGAACGCGAAGTAGGCCTCGTGCCCTTCAACTTCCCGCGCCGATCGATTGCATCCCTTATTTATGCAAGATCAGGGGATCTTTTGATGATTCCGACCCTCTGTCCATCGGGGAAACATCGATCGAATTATGATAGCCGCCACCATCCCCCGAGCTCCGGGGGCAAAGTGTTATTGCATAAGGCTTCTGCAATTTAATCGACCCCCGTTGCTCTAGCTAGAGGTAATACAATTCGTGACCTCAGGTTAGGTTTGTGTCTGAGGGGGATGCGTGTGCTTCAATCGGAAACATTTTTGAATTTCTTCATCAAATTTTGTTTCATTAATGAGGATTCTTAGGAATGTATGGATGTACTTCGTTATTTTTTTGTTCTATGTATATTTCAATCTTTGAAAGAACACTGTAGATTTAGGACAGTAAGATATGAAAATAACTTTTAAATGTGAATGAATCAAGTAGATGATAGTCCCGGGTGTCGTTCTCCAGATGGCCTATTTACTTATTAGGTTCTTATGTTCTTTCATGCGCGATTCATATGTTTCTCCAGTTTGACCTATGTAAAATATCCGACCTGAATAAATACACTCCTGAACTATTATTTTCAACTTGGACATGCATGTTATCTATCTGACAACAAAATATGCATACCCATGCCCAATATGCATGCCAAGCAGTGACTCTAACCTTAAATGTCATCCTTATTCATTTAGTAATGTGTGCACAGGGCACGGCATGAAAGACGACCGGTTGCCGGTTCCACAACAACGACTCCCCTATCAATGGAGGGTCAACGAACTGATAATTTAATTCTTTCATCTGTGCTGGGAAGTGGCACCGTGATATGCAAGTGCAGGGGGAGGGCACTGTGCATTCATGAAACGGTTTTGTGACATTTTTTTGAACTAACACCCGCACGAGTCACCCTCTTTTCAAAGGAAGGGGTGCAAGCGGGTTGATATTTCAGATTCCAGTAGTTTTGAGGAAAAATGCCATACAGCAGGGTACGTGTCTTTCATATCACCTTGCTCAATTAATTTAAATTAATAGTAAACCTACTACTGATTTTCAAGAGAAACATAACCTCGAACGATGCTGTGACTGCATCTTGTCGGAACTTGTAGTCGAAATCCTTCAGAATATTTTTCATGAATTTGTTCAAAAACATTTTCACTGAAAAAAGTATGTCTAATGTTTTGAGAAGAAATCCACTCGATTAGAGATACGCCTCATGCTGTGAAGACTAACGCAACTAACGCTCCCATTTACAAACAGGCCTTCAGGTAGCCAACAGTGAATATCGCAAAGGTATCAACCAAAGAGGGCACTTCATTCAAAGCTCTGAAAATAAATTGAGTGACAGTTGGAGCTCATTTATTATGAGAAATTCAAACACGAACGGCACCCAATCACAGATAAAATAACTCTCAACGAGTTCAATATATATTTCATTACAATTGTCAATAATATCATTGCAGAACTTACGAAAGATAAAGTCTCACATCGTTAGGTGATACACAGATACACTGAAACCATTCTCACCAGAATCGTACATCTTTACGCCTGTTACCAATGCTGTTCACGAATTGAAAAACTAATTGCGTGGATATCAATCATCTCAACAAATTAATAAAGGTAATTTGCAATTTGATTCTAGAACCTATCACATATTTGTTTAATGCTCGTCTAAGTGAAGGGTCGTTTCCATATAAATTTAAAATCTGTAAGATCATTCCAGTTTTCAAAAAAATACTACAGGATTATCAGAAATGATCGACCTTATTCTATTATTCGTATCATTAGTAGACTCGTCGAGGTGATTATTAAAAACATGTTGAATTTCTACTTCGCAAAAAAGAATCTTTTAAATCCTTGATTAGTATGGTTTCCGTTAGTCATGCTACACTGTACAAGCGATGTAACGTTGTGCGACTTGTGCAAGGCGTTCGACTGTGTACTGCTTCATAAAATAAATGAATATGGGATTAGAGCTGTAGCTCTCTCTAAATTAACACATCATTTTTACACAATCTAAATCAAAACGTCAGTCTAGGAGATAACAAAACGTCAATTTAGAGTCTATTGAGAACAGCGTTCCACAAAGATCTGTGCTGAGGCCTCTCCGTTCCGATTTAAGTATCTTATGATAAAACTCATTTACGATTTGGAATACCGAAATTCTTGAAGAACCACTTTTTGGCAGCACCGATTTCTACTCGATATATACGAGTATAGTCGTGGATGTGAAAAATGTAGATACCTACTGATTTTTATCTATTATTTTATTACGGTAAATACCCTTCGAGAGCAATTATACTTGAAATACCAAAGAACACAACTTTAAAAAATTAACCTCCTACAATTATAAAACAAACTACCAAATTCTCTGATGATGTCAGCGACAATAACAAATTTAAGAAAGAAATAAAAAGATCTATTTAAGGGTTACTTCCATTCTGCTGGGGATTTTCTAAAACACTGACTGACCGTCGGTTATTACCTACAGTGGTGTATAGAAGTATAGATATACAAGCGTTAACATCGTTATTTCAGTTTATTGTATTCATTTGAAAATGTCCTAATAGAACGAAACTGTGATAACATCAGTAACAAATAAAAGTGGTATAAAAACATAGGAAGTTTTATCTCAAATGTGTAAATATTTCATCGAAAATTTTTCTCTGAAACGTTGGTTCCGAGAAAATGAAGAAGTTAAAGTGCGTTCATTATTTACTTGTAGCATTCACAGAAAGCCGAGGAAGCTGTTTAGACACATAATGTATGTTTCCTGAAAGTTCGTTGTTAAGCACCTATGCAAATAAATACAAAAAGCTTCCCGGCAAACGTGTTGAGTAACAGTATCAGGAAATGCCTGACCGTCTCAAAAAATGAATGTCTGTAGGTTGACCGGTCTAAAGTCGGCCCAATTACAACGCCAATTATACCTCGAATTAGCCTCGTAACTGCACTCGACGACGAGAAGGAGAAGAAGTCTAACGGAACTCCAATCGTCCGGGAATAATTAAAATGTTGAATAAGTGAAATGTTTATCGATCATTTCCTGGCGCCCGATTGGTTTCATGTACTCAGAAACATGGCGCTGCATGCCAGGCGTCAAGATCTATTGGAGTACAAAAACGTTTATTTTTTGTCATACTTTCTATAACGTGGCTTCGACTTACCTATTCTTTTTCAATGAAGGTAGCTTCCTGAATATGCATTACCAGATGATGCAATTCGTATTGAAACTGAAAACATGAGAGAAAATACGTATACGTATACACCACTCCAAATAGTAGGGAACTTCCTCAGCAAAAAAACATCAAGGAAATAATAAGCAAAAGCTCTCAGTAACCAAACTCTTTCATTTATTCTGTCAAGAAGTTTCTAGGAAACGATAATTTAAAAAGCCCGCGTGAAGGGAATGTCGAAATTATTTTTGTAGCTATGTTGGCACAACTGTTCTCTATACTCAAACCTTTGTATATAGACTAACTAACCCTCACACGAAGTTTTAGCGCCATCTGTCATTCAGTTTGTTTCAAGAATAAATTGTTTTAAATTTTGCCTTACAAATAGAAACAACACCAGTCAACCTTTCATACGTAACCTACAAATGGCAGATAGACGTTAAATATTCCGCATATGCTTTAAATTTTTTTGGCTGGTTTGTCTGACTGCTTACGACAGATATATTTTTGGATTTACCCTGTTAACAGAGGCTGCTCTCTTTGGAGAACTTGAATATCATTTTGCGAGTTGCACCGAATGATATTTTCATTGAGTCTTCATCTACTTTAACACATGAATGTTTTTGAATTTAATCTCACTTAAAGACTGTTTGCCTCTTCAGCGATTTTGGATTATGTTAAATTACGATACGTTTTTCATTTCTACTTTGATAAGCTGTAGTTGTATAGATTTATGTGATGTTACAGTTAATTTAGCATCTCTGTATTGTCCCTATGATTTTTTCATGTACTACCAGTGGCCCAAAAATTTCGACTAACCTGTACAAGCAATTGTATGTAAATATCGCATGACTGTTTCGTATTCTTCTTCAGTTTGTGCATAGCAATGTGCGCTCGAATAGTCATTTGTACTAATTAAAATCACAATTCACTTTTAACTCGAAATTATGCACATTTTTTCTCGTGTAATGTAGCCTTCCCTAATTGAAATTTTTACTTTTAAATGTAAATTTTCGAATTACCATCTATGAATTGCGAAACTTTTAAATTTGTCGCATCTATTTCCATACATTTCATGTTTTATTTAAATACGTCAATTACACGTATACGTTTAATACGTTTTTTGTTTTTTACAGGTAAGTTCGAGCTCGATATTCCGTTAGGATAATTACAAGCCCGAGGTGAGTTGATAGAGATTCAAATGGTTTTCGAAATTAGTCGAAAATGATTGGTAAATACGGGTATACACATATATATTAAACAATTACAAGAAACAAGAGTATACATTCAGCAAATAAACATCAAAAAGCCACAGAAATAGCAAAAGCTGTTTGTACGCAGCGAAACACAATTTGATTTAACAATTTCTTTTTATTGCAAAACTAAAATGGAAAAAAAGGATTCTAAAATGAGTACATATAAAATATTTAGCCTTTTAAAAATAATATTTGTGTTTAATGGAAATATAAGTTTACTGTGATGTATATATACGATGAATATATACATCACAGTGAAGGTGTAAATTTTTTTTCAAGTTTGACAAAGTTCACGTGGAATAGCATGCTTTCAAGTGTCCGAAACCATCGTTAACTTAAAACTCAGTTTTTGACACATTTAAAGTACCTTTTTTCGGCGAACACCATATCTATTATATCTCTTTGGCAATTTTATCAACATGTATATGTTTGTATAAAGTCAGGATAGGTTATTAGGTTACATTTTGTTCTGTTGAATTTCAATATCTAGTTGTTACATTCCTAATGAAGTTTGCAAATGAATCTGATGAGTTGATGCCTATCGTGTTTTCTGTCTGGAGTCTTAGAGTTTAGCATTAAATTGTGTTTGATTTTTTTCCAGTTCATTAAAAACATATATGTTCAAATTGATTATTATAGATAAATAATGACGTGCTGTTTGTTGTTTTCCATTATGGTACGAATAATAAATCCGCCACATACATATATATCGATTTCAGTCTTTGGAGTTATTGATGCCAAGTATAATAAAATAAATCTGGGTCAGGAACTTGGGTTTAAAAGTTTGCGTTGTAGAAATTGCCAGGGTGAAGCAAATTATTTTTAAAAATCTGTCAAACATTTTTAGTACTTCTTTGAAAATTATCGTTTTCGTACTATAGAGAACGAAATAATAAATTTGTGGCTTTAAACGACACATAGAATGTAGTTTAGAGTATTTTCTCCTGAGAATATGCATAATACACTAATGAACGAATCAATCATTCAAGTGAAACATTTCCTGTATTTTAGCGTAGTCACCTAGTATTTTAATGAGTCATAATGTCTTCCTCTTTCGAAGAAGAATAATTATAATACATTCTACGTTTGAATGTAAATTTAAACCGCTGACTAGGAAAAGAATTTCGTTTAACTGAATGAAATATTGAATCCTCATTTATGTTGGGCAGTGTCTACTGAACCGAATGGGTAGGAAATTTCTGAAAGAGTTACGTCTGTTTTCAACGAAATTGAAAAACAAACATTTTTGTACCGTTTTTTCAACAACAAAATAGTCAAATAAAGTCTCTGGACTAATTTATTCCTGGTTATCAATGATGATAAAACTGAAGAAAAAAGAATTTTAACTATTATTTGAACACATGGCTTAATAAGTATTCTTCTTACTTCACGAAATTTCGAAGCGGCATATCTATCTATGCTTCTGTAATAATATTCCTCAAGTCAATTGATTACTATTTGAGAACTTATAATTGCCATTATACCATATGTAAATTTGAGACGTTAGAATTTGTTGTTTTTGAATGAGTATATAAGGAAAATCAGATTCACGCTAATAAAAAGGTGTTTGGCAACAGAAATCGACCTAAATACAGTTGGAAGAATAAAAAAAAAAGTTTGGGAATGACGAACTGAAAACAATTTTATTATAACGTTTAATAATTTGGTTTGATTCAATGTTTTGTTTCAAACTAGAAAAGAATAAACATTTTTTATGTGGCCAATAGTGAAACCTGACTATAAAAAAGCATCTTAAATCTCATTATTGTAAAGTTGAAACTATGAATAACAATATAATTAACACCAGCACCATAATGAACATATCTGCTATGGATTTTATTCGAATAATCTCTAAGGGAAATTTTTCATCATTCATTTTGTAATTTCATCGTGAACAACCCAAACTAGCTTCTATAGGTCTGCTTTCTCATCCAACCCAACTCCTTGCATCACATCGATTAGTAAGGTAGTATATAATATAATATATGGTGATATCTTCAACACCCTTTGGTTGTTTAGTCACTGCCGAAATATTTTCGAAAAGCAGTCTCTTGCACTAACCAACCAGCCTACACTCTGCAGCCTATTAATAATTCAACAACGCGTCTCTTTATACCGATGATGAAAGTACCTACCTTATGCAAATGTTTTTTATTCATTCAATAATGAGATTCTTTAGAAAAACTGAACCATGTTCACTTTTACATATACGGTATATCGACCAGATACTGACTCCAGTACAAGAAATTCGAGTTTCGTAAATACGTTTTGTGTATATCAAAGAGGCATCTCCAGATCTAAACAAGATATTAATACTGGTTTTTATTATTTGCATTTTAACGGCGCGGTCCCATATGTATACTATTTATTAAAATGGTTACCGAAGCATATGTAATGCAGCCGTGTAGCCTGTGCTTTGTAAGAGAACATGGACTTTTTTATTCTATCGATTTAGTGCAGATGTGGTTCTTGAATAAGAATCGTCCATCGGAATGAAATTCACCTCTATTAGTTTCGATATTGACAAACAAGATGTTCGTGTTTTCGGTTGGTTCTAGATGCTATTCAGTGATTCAGCTTCACTTTAATTGGTTATGTTCAACGGGACATTTTTGATGGATAATTTGAAAATATTTTTTTATGGAGAGTAAATAAATTTCAGATGTTCAACAATCTACGCTAACATACTTTGATGAACTCCGAAATAACATCCCTCGTTTTTTGAAAAGTAAAGACTTGGACGTGGCTTACCAGACAAATAATTTAAGCAAATTTATCGAATACTAAGAGAAAACTTCAACTTGTTACTGACGCCAAGAAGCAACTGTGTGCCCTTTTCTTACTTTCAGCTAAAGCAAAAAACTCTGTGTAAAAAAGAGACATAAACATAACGTTATTGAGTCAGGGGTAGCGGTTCCATAAATTTTTGCATTTTGTTATAATTAATTTTCTTTTTGCCCTATTTTACGAGAACTGTTCAACCAATTTCAGTTTTCTGAACGAGGTTGAGTGAGGATTTTTAAGATCTTTAAAATGATGTGTTACAAGATAGGGGGTGCCATTCAAAATTATTGAGTGGGGATAGCTAGGGGTAAGGGGGTTAAACCTAAAATACCACTGGCACTGGTTTTAAACTTCCACCTCGATATCTAAATTAACGAGTTGTGTGCCTACGGCAAATTCTCCCTGCTAAACGAAGTACTAGGGGTGGGAAGTTTTGAAATGAAAGCACTGTATATTGTTCAACTATTCTCACTACTACTGGATGTTAACATTTATTTCAAAATTGTAACCAAAATCAACATTATACTGCTCCTGAAGTGAGGTAACTTTTAGATTATTTCCTATTTTCGAGCTGACCACTGCTAATAAACGGTTGATGATAATAATGGTGAGATGACGAATTTAAGAACTGATGTTACTTTATTGACTTTTTGTTGGTAAAAATCTTTTCATAACAGTGAGCAGAATTATTGTCGGTCATTATTTGTACGACCGCATCACCAAATTGAAAGGCTACTTTTGTGACCGCACATTTCAGATTTTCAGCTAGCCGCGTTCTTAAAAAAGACATACCAACTTGCTTTCTCTCTTAAAAACGATAATAAACTTTTTCAAACCTGTTCATTACACCTTCAATTACTTCTTTTTTGTGAGCAAATAAATTGTCCAGGTAAATTAGTATGAAGTACAGTTATGCTTATACGAGAAACCATACGAAATTTTATAGTAGGTACCTTGGGAACCGACGTATGGGCATTTCGTACGTGAGCAGCAAAGGTAATTTTATTAGGCAAAAGGTCATCTCTTAAGTGGAATGGTCATCACGGCAACTATAATCGCCCAGAACATGAAACTGTATAGCTGAGTAAGTTTTCTAATGAAGTAGATTTACGTGTGAACATTACGTGGTATTGCTCTACAAAGTTTCTTATTTTTCGAATAGCTTTTGTTTAACTAACTTTTCTATTTTCCGATTATTAGACACTTTAGTGTATATACAGTGTAGATATGTTTTTTACAGTAAGATTCATTTTTAACAACAATTTCATCAGGGTCCAAACATGACTATATAAATATTATTTTCATCTCATGAGAGATAATAGCAACAGAGAAACCAGTAGCAATATTAAAAAATAAAGAATGAATATTCTGACTAGAATGACAATCTTCCTTCAGTTAAACTTTTTATAATCTACCAGTTTTCTACATTAATTGCTTCGTATTCCGTTACGTATTGTCTTCTTCATACCTTTCGATGACTCTAGCAAGCGCTGAATTTCACTCTCAACACAAACCACGTCATCTTCTAAAATTTCATTCGGAGGATGAGAGGCCAAACCAAATTCCAAACCCTTGTTAAGGATATCGAGTCCTTCATTATCAAAGGACTCACTCAAAAGAGTTTCATACCATGTCGATGATTTTCTTTGATTAAGTATCCATTTTTTGGACTCCAAGATTTTTGAATTTTTCAAAGATCTTCGGTTGTATAGACCAGAGAAGTCTGGTGTCTCAAATCGTGTATCAGAGAACGGCCACAGATTATTTTGTTTGATGACCCACATTATCGGTGGATTTTGTTTGATCAGTTTTATGTAAAAGTACCAAGTTAGCTGTAGGATCTAGTTTTAGTTAATTTATGATGAACCTAATTTGGTTAGCGAAACGTTTGTTAATAGAGAATAATTTTGTTTGGGCGAAGAAAAAGTGAATCTTTCATTCTGTTTCATAGTTCGTTGTCTTACATTTTACATTCTTCCTACTATTTTCCCCCTAAAGGGTCGATATTCGGGTTACTTAACAAAAAAACAGCTTCTGAAAATCTCTCAAGGCATTCATAGGAAATCGTAACGGACAAATAATGAAATATGTGATGCAACTTTAAAAGTTAATCCGTTCTGTAGTGACTCCCACTCGTGACTTTCCGTCGACGAGCAACAAAAGCGCGAACGTCGAAAAACAACAATAAACCGTCGACGGACGACACACACACACAAGCAGCTGCACATAACACCGATGTTGTCGGTAAATACGAAATTGACCTGCTATTAACACCCCGGTTTATAATTAGCGCGATGTTAAAGCGGACCTAGCGAGAGCGCTGCACGACGTCGATCCATCCCCTTTAAAACCACCCCTACACTGTCTGCTCTAATCGGTTACAGGCGTTCCCTTCATATTCTCTTTAGTGAATTCTACGCTTCGGCCGTTTTGGCTCTGCTGCTCCTGCTGTCTTTGCCTTTCTTACCGTTCGTGGGTCCTTCTTTAACCCCGGCCCGCAGGATAACACCTAAATAAATAGTGACGCGTGATGAATTTCCTGAATTTTTCATCGGGAGGTGGTCGCGGAGGTATTGATTCGTTCGGAGCAGGAAATGTTGGAGATACGATTTTGAATCTCGGATTCACGTTTTCTTTTTGACGTAGTAGAGGCGTTATATGAATAGTCAACAATTTTCACAGGGAAATAGGAGTAACCTACTGGCAATCATAAATTTTCAGTAATATTATTTTTCTCGAGAGTCACCTATTCAAGTTTGACGATATCTAAGGTCCTCGGGAACCAGAAGTACCCGGCCTAACAAAGAAAACACTTTTCCCAGCGACGCCGTTTTCATAATGAGAACTGTCTTGCTATTTAAAATATCTATCAACTGCCGACATCACTTTTTCATCGTTGGAAAATTTTTGACCACTGAACCATTTTTTCAAGTTTGGGAACAGAAAATGATCCGAGGGGGCTGAATCTGGCGAATAGGGTGTATGAGGTACCATGTCAAACTTTAATTCGTTATTTTTGGTCATTGCGATAATGGATACGTGAGCTGGTGCATTGTCTTCATGGAACACTTTTTTCTTAGCCAAATGGGACCGTTTTTAACCGATTTCTTCATTCAAACGTTGCAATAAGTTCGTATAATACTCGCCATTGATAGTTACGCCGTTTTTAAGATAGTAAATGAAAATTATTCCACGTGCATCCCAAAAAACCGATGCCATGACCTTACCTGCAGATGAAACGGTCTTCGTCTTCTTTAGAGCCGGTTCTCCATTTTGTGTCCACTGTTTTGATTGTTCTTTTGCCTCGGGTGTAAAGTGACGGACCCATGTTTCATCTATGGTTATGAATCGACGCAAAAATTCTGCTTTGTTGTTTTAATACTTCGCTACACACTCAATTGGAACATCTTCACGACTCTGTTTTTGCTCGAGTGTGAGTAAACGCGGTACCCATCTTGCACATAGCTTTCTTATGTTGAAATTTTCAGATAATTTACGATGTACTGCACTTTTTGAATTGCCTACCGAGTCTGCTAGTTCAATATTTCACTGTTTTAAACGAAAGAGCAGACTCACCCAGAGTAGAACCCAGTTCAGCTTTTATATTCGTTCGGCTGAGGCCTATCAAATAAAAGTAGTGTACCACATAACGATGACCAATATTTTCCATTTTCACAAATTCAGGGAAAACCTACGCTATTGATGGCTGCCAAATAAATACTAACCAACGCAACGTCTTCAAACTTGAAACCTATGCTTTATATATCACGTACTTTCTGATGCAGGGATATTTTTCAAACAACTACCGCCATCTCTAGGTTAAGCCAGGTACTTCTGGGACCTTCCTCAGCACAAAAATAAACTGTATTGGATCTGATTTCATCGTTCTTGTTGTGCTAAGATATGCTAAAGATCGTGTTACTCATATCTTCAACACCATGTCCCACCAGTCTAGAAACAAGCCATTGTAATTATTTTGCCAAAATGTGGTATTTTTACGAAACTGTCCCACTGAGGCCTATTATTAAGGATAATAAGGAATATCTTTGGGTCTATCGGTTCATTTCTTTGATGGTACGTTTGAATTGAAGGCGCAAACATCTCATCGAAAACATCTTGAGGAAGTTTAAACGTGGAACCATATTTATGTGTCCACGATTTTTATACGTCTAATTTCACAGATGACCCGGTTTCCTCACTAAAATGAAGTATCTTTCCAAAATGAACTGTTTTGAAAAAGTTTCCCAAGAAAAGAGAAACCCACTCTGAATATATTACAGATTCATTACACTCTGTTATCCGTGTGTCACCCTCATCAAAGCAGGATGGCTATTCCCAGTAGATCCCGCGGTCCTGTTTAAAAATGCACTCTCTTCTATTCGATAAATCACTTTAGCAGGAATAGTACACACGGCCGGGGTTGAAATTATTCTATAATTTAAATGGAAAGGATTGAAAGGCTTGCCTCCATTGTGCTCCCCGATAAGTCTGATTTAGTATTCACATCTGCGGCAGACTCTCTGCATCTCTCCGGACCCATAAATATACGTTGGACCGGGTGGTTCGGTATGAGTGACCCCAACATATGCGCGGGCCATGTTTTAAATTATAATTTTATCAGTTGGAACATCGCACTTGGCCGCGGTTGCTCGAGTATTTATGGCGCGGACATGATGCTTTTTTCGGATGGCGGGATGGTTTTTTCCCTGCCAAGCGACGGTAGCGGCTTTTCGTCAAAAATCCCTCTCGGAGAAGCGTTTATGCGATTTTATGCTGAAAAATATTCTGTATTGAAGATACACAAAATGATACAGTTTTCTCGACTTTATCAGAAAAATTAAACCCGCTGTATGAAACCCCTTGTTGGAATCGCAATCAAGTTGATACATTTTGCTAGGTTTCGTATTTCATCAACGAAGTGGTCCTTCGAGCCGGATTCTTCGCAACCGAAATATACAGCTACTTACAACTGCTCGAAAGCTGATATCTCGACTTTCGTCGTTTGGTGAGAGGAAAATCGTGTTGCTCCGGTCGTCCGTAGTGTTTGTCAAGCCCCTGGCTGTGCTAATAAAGGCAAACAATAATAATAAGCCGCCGAATCGGCGTTCGGCGAATGCGAGAAGGGCACACGGAATCGATCGCCCTCAAACGGCCCTTTTCTTCCTGTAAGCTGCCGCCGGCCAATAGAAAGGAGCTCGTTTCTCGCGCTATATCCAAAATTACACACGGTCCCCCCGTGTGGTAAGAGGGACCCCAAAGCTGCTTCTTAGTCTGTACGGGGGAAATGGGGATTATTTTGTACGATAACCTTTCTATGTTAAGACTAAGGAGGTGTATGTAATATTGAGTACAGTGTGGAACGAAATGTGTTAATCACGATACACCTTATGTATAAATTTTAAATCGATGTCCTGTGACTTGAATATTGTACCTTTATTATATGATTTTGAATTAAAAATAAATAGTAAAAAGCATCAAATCAAACTCATCAATTCATTACATTACAGATTTTATATTATGATATCAAAGTTCGTCGCAAGATACAGAAAACAACGTTTCGTAGAGTTGCTTACGTCAACATCAAGTTACATATTTTTTGGGAAAGAAAGTTTTTAGCTTTCTACTACTCCATCTTGATACAAAAAATGTGGGAATCTTCCAAAAAAAAATATAACTCCTTCATTTTAAAGTTACATATTGTATTCTCATTTATCTGCACAGATACATCCCGCAACAAGTTTTTGTATCATTTAAATTTCATTAACCCCTACAAAGTCGTTCAGAATGAAGCTAGAAAAAAGCATTTGGAAATATCTCGTTTTAGCAAAATTTCTTAGTATGAACGTTCCTGAGAAGTATATGTAGTACCTCTAGTCATCTTATTCAGTTCACCGTGGAATTTAAGATATCCAGGTGTAAACTCGTATAAACTTGTGTTTTGACATCCTAAAAGTTTCTTCAGAACCAACATATGGTAGGGTGTAGGCGACTATTGAAATATATGGTCAAAGGTCACAAAAATCGATTTTTTGAACATTTTTTGAAAATATTTCCTGCCTATGGGTTGTTCGCTATTTGTATTCGTCATCAATATAGAGGATTGAATTCCCTACAACGTTTGTTTAAAAAAATGTTTATACGTTGATTTGTTTTCGAGATAGGGGGCGGAGAGCGCAAGGTTAGAGCATCATTTAAGGTCAACCGGTTATCCTGGTCAAAAACGCGCCATATAAAGTTTATTAATTATTGATAGGTACATAATAATAATAATTTTCATTTCTTATCAACTATTACATTATATTCAATAATGTTTTATTACGTATCTATCTTGAAGTAAGTATCAATTTATTTAATAACATTTACCTGTCCGTGTTAAGGAAATTGTTGAAGAAATTCTTAATTTATGTTTTTATTAAAAAATATTCCATACATTTATGATGTGGAAATAAAAAAAAATTCAATAGAAGTTACAGGAACTACAACTTATAATATTCTTCTTCATTGTAGTCTTCCTACCGCTGAAGTCTTCTTTATCATCTTCAACAATTTATAAAAATCACAAAAGAATTAAAAAAAACATGTTTGAGAAACTCACAATGTTCATATTAATACTTAACATAGTTATTCCAACTAATATGTGGTAATTGTTATCAGCTCAGGTAAAGTGGACTGTTGAGTATTTACAATGCAGCATATCAGAATTATTCAACTTTCTCAATATTTTTTATTATAAAGTTTCCAAATTAATATAAATGATACTACAAAAAAAACTTCTAATATGTTTACTAATACTGCAACAGATGATTCGTAATTTTCTATATTATGAAGTTTAATTGAATTGTGTAGTGAATTCACAATGCAGCATTTTGAAATTACAAATTTTTCTACTGAATTTGCCCAACAAAATTACAAAGTGTATATTGTGATATTACAAAACAAACGTTCAATAGATATTTACTAAAAATGCAACAAATGTTTTGTAATTTATCAAAACTATATTGAATTGAATGCGTAGAAAATTTGGGATGCAGTATTTTAAAATTACAATTCAATTTTTACCAAATTTGCTTAACAAATCTACAAATATTGGGTTGTAATAATAGAAAACAAACACCTATCAAATGTTTGCAACAAACCAACAATTTTTTTTCTTCTAAAACTGTGTTGAACTGAATGCGTAGTAAATTTTCAATTCAGTATCTTGAAATTACAAATCAATTTTTACCAAATTTATTTAACAAATTTACAAAGATTGTATTGAATTAATAACAAACAAATGTTTATCAAAGAAAAACAACATATCTATTGTAATTTTCTAAAATTAATGTTGAACTGACTTGGATAGTGAATTTACAATGCAGCATCTTGAAATTGAAATTAATTTTATCGTGCAGTGGTACAATATTGCAGTGGCACAATATTGTGTGGAGCGATTCCTCTGGAGCAGGTGCTAAAATTGCCGTGATAGGTTCCAGAAAGTGCTTTTTGTTTTTTATTAATTGAAAAAAGCGCCATTTTATCCGAGAATGTTGAAATAGTCTGCATCAATTTGTTCTGAATCTTTCTCAGTTTTTGAATTTTTTTAGTGACGTTCTCATGTTGATATTTTTCTTTCGATACTTCGCTCAGATGTATAGTAAAGTGATACGTTAGCGTGAGAACTGAGAATAACCTCACTTTGAGTTTACTTCGTAATAATCTCATTTTTATCATCGGAACAGTAGTAATAATATTCTTTATTCAACAAAGTGTGGGTTGTACAAAATTCAGAAACGTATCAGAAATAATTGAATTCTGTAAGGCCAGGGATGTCGTTATCACCCAACATCCCCCAACCGCCACTGGTCGGTAATAGAAAACCTACACGGCGAAGCGCTGCACGTATAAATATTCAGGTACGGTGCAGGTGTTGTATTAGTACGGCGGAGGCAGGTGTTGCCTGCATTTAATCCAGCGCAACCATTACCCCGAACGGTTTTTCAGGGGGGAAAGAAACGCCACCATTTAACTCATCATTACGGAATCGACCTGTTAGAACGCCGGCTACTGACTCGGAAAAATAATACAGGGGAATTAATATTTTTAATGGGCGGCTGTGTAGTCGATTCCTATCTGACAGAGGGTTGTGTCGTTTATTAGTTTTTTTGTCGGGCAGTTGTGAAATTTCCTAGAGATGGCGATCTGTTACTGGAACAGGTGAATAGGAAACGTTCCATTATAAAACAAGTACAAATTAGCGAAGAGCATTGTTCTTGATGACTTTCATGGAACAATTCTCCAATTAGTGTGACCAGGTGGGCGAAGGTCGTCGACTCTACGATCGTCTTCATGGAGTGTGTTTTAATTATGTTTTTAACGATTCATAGAATATGCACATTGATAATTTGGTGCTTGGAATTTCAAAAAGTTTTCTCATTCTCATTTCCCAAACTAGTTTGTAGTTGCAAACTGAAAGGCTTGTTATTATTCTTAAGAAATAGTTGATGAGAAGACAAGAAAAGAGGAATACAATCGGTATTCTATTTTTGTTTTTGGAATAAAGTGTAGTAAATTTCACAAAATAACCATGAACAATTGTGTTCACTATCAGAACTTCTTTTAAAATTTGAATTTATCCATAAATTCAATTCTGAACTCCTCTAGTTGATTTTTCTTGATTCATCAAAGTATACTTTCTTCTTTAATTGAATTTAAAACTGGACGACTCTAATACTGTTATCTATATATGTGGGAACTATTACAAGATTTTTTCCACCCCTTTCGTCTATTTTAAAGAGTAAATGTTTCTTAGATTAATATTCTCACGGGATACTATTGAATTAACTACATTATGTACCTACTTTCAACAGCTATTTTTCTCTGGAAGAACCTAGGTATTGAAATTAATTAGTGCAAATACATCTCTGCTAGCGCTGTAAAGCCAATCTTCATTTCTTTTCATCGCCTCCACTAATAATAGATGCGAAGCTTGGTGAAAGTTGTGCTAAGCATAATCCTTCATTTTTACTGAATAAGGAAATACTTCAATTTCTAAGGGAGTTTGAGAAAATGTGTTTCTTAGAATGGTCACGTTATTTAGCTGCGCGAATAATGTAACTTTTGCCATCCCCTCGTATATACACAAAACTTTTCGGTTTCAAACACAGTGACACAAGTTTCTATTTCCATCTCGGTTGTTGGGTTGCTACTTGGTCGAGTGACTGTTGCTTTTGTCTAGGCCCTGTCATGGGAAATGACGGACCAGTCGGACTTCCTCTTCATCGGAAGAGGAAATCCTACGAATGTCTGGATATTATATTACCTAATACGGTCGCATCAAAATTGACGAACGCAATGCGTAGGTGCGGTGGATAAAAGAGTTTACAGCTTACTGTTGATTGTTAGATGCTTATTACACCAAACAACTAATCTGATGTATGAAAATAATCGTCTCCTATTGACGACAAAACGGTGCGTGAAATGGTATCGAAAGACTGCATTTCACAATTTTGGAGTTGAAGAAGTTGAAAACACTGAGAGATTACTCACCATTTTCTTAAATTGATTTTCATATTGAATTCTTAATGTGTAAATTTGTGTAAAAATTGTCAATAATATCTAAATGAGTGAAATGTTTCGATAAATGAAGGAGAGCACTTCTATTCAGCTTTTTTAACTTCTACAAAAATTTAAAATTAATTATAAACTTTTACGGTTGACATTAAATTAGTAGTTTCGGTTGAGTTAAGGATCATCAAGCCAGTAAGAACCGTTGTATGGTTTTCCTTTATAAGAGAGACTCATGTCTCTTTTCAAAAAAGTTCACAGCTAAGCTGTTTAGAAAGTGATGGAACCTTAGTTTTTTCTCATTGGACAACAAAAATTCTTCTGAAAAAAAGTAAATGAAAACTTAAAAATCCTATCATGACTGTAAATAGGTGTGCCTCATACGCAGAAATATTTTCTCTCGAACAAAGAAATAGCTAATATTTCTCGTGAACAGTTGAAAACGTTCTAATGATGAATAATAATTATTGACTTATTGAAACGTAAGCTACGAATAGGCACCCGACGGGCTGGCCGTAATAATAGTGATAATAATAAATAAGGTCGTAATGATAGCTTCGGATAGTTAGAATTGTTTTGCATTTGCATAATTACCGCGCAAACATTGTTGCAATGTATGTAATAATTCATGTACTTTTCGTATTAATGCTGCAGTTGTAGAATAAAGGGCACGTTTTTCCATTAGTGGGAATTTCGAAACGCAACCTAAGTTGTAAATTGAATTATGTTTCATATTGTAAGAGTTAATTGTTATTTTTTCAGGATGTGAATTTTGAGTTTTTTGACAAACTTCCTGCAAAAAATTGCATCTTCCTCGTATCTCCGTAAATTTTGGCTGCGTTTTATTATCCAGATTAGTTACTGTGGCTGACGTTTAAGACAAGCATACTGTCAGAAAAAGTTTCGATACCGAACTGGGGAAACTTGAATTGGTTAAGGCCGTATGTCGTCATTCTGAAAGACGAGAAATGAACGTTGAACAGGAAACAGCAGGACGCATTAAGCGAACATAAGTTCGATGGCGAAAATTTGATCGTTCAGAGGCATGGGAAGATAATACCTACTGAATTTCATCAGTTCGGACTTCCATTATCTGATATTGTATAAAATGATTTGAAATGCCTAAAATAACCAATACAATTGAAAATTAGAAGAATAGCTGAAAATAGCAAATATATTAAGCAAAAAACCTGAAATCAATTCACCGTGAAATAAAATACAAGTGTGAAATTGAACAATTAAAACAAAAAATAAATTAATATAATTAAGATAATGCTACTATTTACCAAGGCTTCATGAATAATATTTTAGTAGACACAAATTTTACATAAACATACCTTCAAGATGAACATCTAAACCATCGATAATCTTGTAATCAGAAATCTGCTTAAATGTTTGTCATGGAGAAAACATTGCAAATGCTCAATTTATGAGTGTAGATGTGTCATTCAAACTGTATCTGAAAGAATTTACTATGAAATTTGTTTCTGGGATACATCCTTAGCAGCAAATGATTTTAATTAACTTATTGTGGGGAGGACTAAGAAGTAAAGGTAGTCTGGAATGAATAATTCTACTGCCACTTCCTTTTTTGTCTAGTGAAACAAATATTTCACACAATTCTGCACATAATTAAGGACCAATCATTACCTGTGTTTGAATTGACTAAGCACATCCTAACGATATAAGTTGGTTGTGATGCAATTGAAACCAGAATGAAGAATTGTAGCTAGTAATGTCCTGTTATGCTAGCAATGTCTTGTGATCGACACAGTCAATAGCTATAGAAAAGTGTTTTTTTCTCTATGTAGTCAAGCTTTTATTGTTCCATGTTAAAGGGGGATTTCACGAAGTCAATTTTTATTCATTAAGAAGAACGCAGTGTTTTGTTACTGAATTTTAATGCGGTTAAAACTGGATACCTTCAGAAATGATATGGCGATTCTTAAGAGATAATACAAACAAACTAACTTTTCCTTATCGGCTTGGAAACACTTTTTATGTTTTCTTCTCTAGTCTATTCGTTAATCTTTGAAAATATTCAAAAATCCTTATCGATGTTTGTTATAATTTTCTTGTGAATTACATCTGTTATCGTAGATTCTGTTCCCATCCTATTCGAATGTATTTCTGAGACATTTTCCAGAAATTTTCAATATACAATTTGAAAATTTGTGATCGAATATTTCTTGAGAATTAGATAAACAGATATTGGTTGCCAAAATCACCATTTTGTATATATCGTTTCCTTTGAAAATTCAAAATGGCAATAAAAATTGGTTTGCTATTTTCTTTTTTGCAGAGCAGGTTTCACCGAGGTGAACGACTCAAGTCAAAAAACCTTCCACTCGTTATGCAACCCCTTGAAATATTCCGCGACTTTCTGAAACCGCACAGAACCCTATTCCACACTTGCTATAATTGAGCATTCCTTACATATATTGCTGAGTAGAATTAATCTCCAAGAAGAATCCGCCCCGCCTTATCGCATCCGGTCCGAAGGACCAAATTCGTAGGTGCCCCATCTGTTTATACAAATTACTAACAATTTGTGTAGTGGATCATTCACAAGTAGCCGTGACGTCATCGGGCCGATCAATACCGAGCGAGACGACCGGCGAGCATTCAATACGCCGGCGCAGGTTGTTCAAATTATCACTTTGGACAGCGCTGTTGCCGTAGCGATGGATTTTTCGGTAGAAACAGAAATGAAAATACGGGGAAGTTTGGTAGTGGTGGACTACGACTCACTGATGGGTGAGTTGTAGGATATTGATAGTTTTATTTGTATGAAGGGTTTCAAATATGTGACTCGTTGATTTTTAAATTGCTGTCTCTGTCTATTCTTGATTTTCGTATCGATAGCGTTTTCACTTTTGTTTGAAGGTGAATGACAATGTTTCGTGGTGAATTTCAGCAGTTCGGACTTCCATTGTCTAAAAATTTATACAATGATTTGAAATCCCTGAAATAAACAATACAATTGAAATTTAAAAGAAAAGCTAAAAATGGCAAATATATCAAGCAAAAAACTTGAAAAGAATTCACAGTGAAA
>WOGR01001324.1:0-20328 GCA_015342045.1 Leptinotarsa lineolata | reverse complement strand
GCCGACTTGTCTGTTTGGCCTAGTCTGCAGTTTCTTTCATGCTCTTCAGTTTTGTTTCCATGGATTTTCTGGTTGTTCCAATGTACACCTTCCTACAAGTGCACGGTATGCGATAGGCCGGGTAATCATTGAGGAGCCGAGCGGTTACACCAACGGTTACTGTAACCAAAATTCGTCAATGTGGACGCCTCGGAAACTTTGCTTACGAGCGTATCTCGAGCCGCTCGTAGCGATCCCAAGATTGACGGTTTTTACCCCAAACACAAAGAGGGTATATGGGCGGTATTGTTGTAGGTTCGTCAGTGAGTATGTGTGGGTGTGCCCGAGCATAACGGCAGAGTGGAGTGAAGAAAGAATATTGTGTTTAATTGAATTGTATAGAAACAGGCCACCATCGTCTCGGACATTGTTTCTCTTCCAATAAACTATCAATAAAAATATATGCTGCACTCATAATAATTTCATTGGAGACCGACATTGCTCGTTTGAAATCTTCACGAACACTACGGCTCAAGATGCCTTCGGGATAGAAAACGGATGCACGTCTACACTGCTGTAACAGCTCGGGTCGCCAATGAGTACCCTGTCTATAGCCGACCTGAGACTTTGTGGTACCTTCTGTGACCCTAAGGATATATGGTAGATTCGCACGTGCAACCATCTGAGCCTCCTCCTCGTTATGAAACGTGAAACCGTTCAGTTTCGTGGCCTTGTTGATCTCGGGTACACGGTATCCATTCGATCTCAAGGTCACTTGAAGACGTTCCAGCTATCCCTCTAGTTGTTCTGGTTCACATATTCTTCGAACTCGTTCAGTTAGAGTAGAAATGACTGGGATGGTTTGAAAGTGCGTGTAGGTATCTATCTGTGTGCGTGGGTTTTCGGTACACTTTATGGGTTAGTCTAGCACCACATCGCTCGATGAATGCATCAAGAAACGCTATCCGTTGGTACTGTTCAGTTTCCATGGCGAACTCGATGCTGGGGTATTGAGCGTTCAAGTGGTCAAGGAAATAGTTTGGATCTTCCTTTCTATGTTTCCAGATAACGAAGGAAGAAAATCCAAAAATCGACAGCCTTCACCCGAAAAATAGTGACACTTTAAGTGTTCTACTCGAATAATAATAATAATAATACTTTATTTCCATAATGACATGCAGAAACATGTATGGAATTTGTCATAAAAATAAAATGGAAATAATTAATCGAGGACTAAATCTAAAACTCTTCCAGGGAGTAAAATACACCTTTCAACAGGTACTTCCTAAGACACTATTAGAATGATTTCAGTGCTACACATGATTTGATTTCGGCCGGAAGTTCATTATACAACCTCTGCCCAGTCACAAGGGGTGACCTATATAAAAGATTAGTCCTTGAAAATGGCAGATGTAAGTCATTTCGCTGTCTTGAATCGATAACGTGAATTTGCTCATTAGTTTTAAAAGATTTAAAATTACAATATACAAAAACACACACTTCAAATGTATACAAACACGGCAAGGTTAAGATTTGATAAGATTTAAAAAAGTCTTTACAACTAGAGGTACGAGAGACACCAGCGATACAACGTATCAATTTTTTTTGTGATATAAACACATCATTGAAACAAGTGGATGACCCCCAAAAACATATTTTGTATGTTAGTCGGGATTCGACATGGGCATAGTATAACATTATGAGTTGTTTATTTGTCAGAACTAATCTCACGTTTTTGAATAGATAGCTGACAGAGTTAAGTTTCGAAATAACTGACTCACAGTGCCTCCTCCAATCAAGACACTCATCGATGTACAGGCCCAGAAACTTTACACATGATACATTTTCCAAAACTTCATTATTAATATTCACATGAATGGTAGGCAATTATTTTTGCCTTATATGAAAATGTATTAACTGAGTTTTTTCTGCATTCAGATGCAATGAATTCACGCAAAACCAGTCATAGAGATTGGAAAGAACTTCATTACATCTTTTCTTTAGAGAATAATTAGATTGTTTGGAAATGAGCATGGACGTATCGTCCGCATACAATGTGAAATGTATGGATGGTTTCGCCCTAACGATGTCATTTACATATATTAGAAACAATACTGGGATCATTACTGACCCTTGAGGAACACCTACACTGATGTCAAGATAATCCGAATTACAAGTAGTTGCCGTTTTCTCAATCATCCCTGGAAGACTAAAGTACTGGCGACGAGCGTGCAGATAAGATTTCATCCATTCTAGGGCAACTCCTTCAACACCTATTTTGAATAGTTTAGTTATTAGGGTGGTATGGTTGACGTAGTCGAAAGCCCTGCTTAGATCACAGAATATTCCAACAGGGCACTCACCTGCATCAACCAACAAATCCACAGCACTGCTTGTGGATTTGTTTTCTTGAAATCCATGCTTGTTGTCGATTTTATTAAATGATTCAGCTTCAAGTGAGAATTAAGCCTCTCTAAATGGGCATATTCGAATATTTGTGAAAATATGGAGGGAATAGTTATGGGATGATGATTACTAACCAGTTGTGGATCACCTTTTTTCAGAATCGGAACGACCCTGCCAGTCTTTAGGTAATCTTTAAAATTACCATTTGAAAGTGAGAGATTGACAAGATAGGTCAAAGGAGATATTATAAAAAAAGACAAAAACTTTTCAGTAAAAATGCATATTAATGTTTTTTGCATCTCCCCATAAGACTATACTAAAACTGAGCTATCAGGAATCGAAAATCTTGTTTTATCTAACACAATGCTGGCTTTTAACGCTTGGTAGTTATTCTAACTTTCACGGTACCAAAGTAAGAAATGAGATAATCCAATCTTTCATCATATTGGCGGAACTGAGTCCGATTTCTGTGTCGAGTTATTGTCATTCCTGTTTCATATATCAATCTAAAAGGTAAATGGTTTTGATTATGCGCTGAAAGATATAATCAAAAACGATCAAACATAAACAATCGACTAGTTTATGACAGTAATAAAATCGAGAGTTGCCATGGCGGGCGCCATAGAACAATTAGCTTGTTACTGTGTCGAGTGGTTTGCAAATAGTGATTGCGGAGAATCTGAAGTGGGCGATGAAGAAATTCTTGTCATGTTTTGTTGCAATTCACTTCAGATCAGTATGATCTGAATCGAAAAAATTGAAATGGTATCTTAAACATCACGAGTATTGTAGTTTAGTTACTCGTATTTTTCGTTTTCATGTTTTCATGAAGATAATTTTGAATTGCTATATTTTTTACATAATACATGTTTTTTCCATTCAATTTGATCCTTGCCTTACAGAAAATGAATCAGAATTCTGATATTGCAAAGTATATTTTTTAATGGAAAAAAATCTAGGAATTGTGATTATTTGTTTTTTAAAAACTATAACCTTATCTCTCTGAGTCCCATTTATTCTCACAAGAAAGGGAAATAATAATCAACAAACTCATTTCACTCAAAGAATCAGACACAGAAAGGAATGATGTTCGCTGAAAAAAATGAGTTTCACAGAAAAGGATCATCCCTTGGGTGTATTGACAGTGCTGTAATTGTGTACACTTTTAGAAATAGCACACAACAGTCCTTTTTAATTTCATAGGCTAGATTAAGTTATGGGTTACGTTAGTTTCTGATAAGAAAATTTCCACTTGAACTCCATGGTTAGGTTAGTTTTGATAAGTAGATATTTTCGTCAACTTTGTTTACCTAGAGGGTACAGAATATCTGAATATCTGATTCTGTGGGTAGCTACCCCATAATATATTCTTGGATTCTTTAAAAGAGGCACTATAGTGACCGTTTACAGTGAAAAAATGTTTAGAATATTTTATCTCAGATCATTTCAGTTGATTAGTTGGGCACTAGTGTCAACCCACTTGGTCGTTATTTTTACTAAATAGCGTTTTTAAATGAATTTTGATTCCATTCCATTCCAAAAACCGTTTCTGGACAACTTTCCAAAGCTAGTACCGTGGGGATCGAAATTTCAACTGATGAGTTTTGGGAGTTTACATATTATTTCTTGTCAATGTCCAACTATGGCATGTATTATAATAGTTAGACGAAAATTAAGGAAACTGATAAAGTATATCCATGTTAGGTGTTGTTTGAGATATAAATTCCATTAGAATAACTTTACTTCATCATCATAATTCCTAAGATACGACAGTTTTCAACAGTGAACATTTTTCTAAATGAAAATGAAAATTATATCGAGTGCATTGAATTAGAGACATAACAAAATCCATCTGAGTTAGAATTAGAATGAAAAAATTCATTTAATGAGGTTTTTTATCTTTGGCAAAGGATAATATATATTTTATATTATTTTTATCAAGGACTTGTTTGTAATATTTTTCAGTCTGAACGTTGATATAAATTGTCGCAATGATTTGAATCCGTAGATATTTTCGGTGATTTCTCTTGATAAACGAAGTTTCGAAGTGTCAATCACATACTATCGAACTAAAAAAAAAAAATAGATCTATAATCCAAAATTCTTGCAGCTATCTTCACTTCTCTTACTAGTTTTTTCATCATAAATCTACCACGGCTGTCATATCTACAAATATAAAAACTAATAACAATTTTACATATGTGAAAGAATCACACAATAACTATCTTAATAATCTACTGAAGGGTATATTATTTTCGATCAACTGGCCTGAATTTTATTGATTTTTTCAATAAATTGATGGATGTAGCCAAAAATGTCCATATAGGACGAAACTGCAGTAACTTTAGTTACGAATAAAAGTGGTAAAAAACAGAAAATTTTCATTTTTCATGATTTTTTATTTTGCCTCAGAAATTTTGAAATAAATCGAGTCACAATGTTTTATATTGATATTTTAGATTTAATCATGAATGTTAGAATTATGTTGTATATTTTTTCATTGAGTGTACCTAAAAGGACTCTTAATATTGGTTGGAAGAGAAACATTCGCGGAGAGCAAATTATAAGAAATCCGGCCGGTACAGTTCGAAGTTGGGACATGTGAATAGGATGTGATTTATATCCGCTACAGAAAAATTGTCACATGAGCATAATGAGTTTACAACAATGCCTATTTTTGCTAAATGTGCAGGAAACTTTCCATGGTTCATTTTCATTCGTGTGGCGAAAAATCTTGAAAAATTGAAGCTATCTAGGTGGGGGATACTTTTAGGGAGAGTGGGGTGGATTAATGTATAATGATTTTTGTATTTAGATGAGAATTATTTCCAGAGTGTTCCCCAATTTAGTCGTATTTGATATCTGACGTCTGAGATTATTTCTTGCGGGGAGTTATTAATTGTAGGGAGGTAGCTTCTTTCGCTGACACATCTACTTTTTCATTCCCGGCAATATCCGAGTGACCTTTGATCCAAATAAAAACAATATCAATTTCATTAATGAAGAATCACTTCATGGTTTTTATAATATCGAAAATAAGTGAATTTTTATTGATACGACTTTTATAGTTAGTAATGAAAAGGAGAGATTTGGAATCCGATAAAATGACTGAACTAGCTTCGCCATTATGATTTTTTTGTTGATTCACTTCGATACAGGGTGTTTCATTTCCCCCGTTTGTTTAATTTCGAACATATAATTAATAGATGTGGCTAACCATTGTAATTAGAGATAGGTACTGTTGTTAGGATGTCCTGGTTTGAGAAATAAGTGACACTCTATACAGCAAATCGAAACAGTTTTTTCACTTTTCCAAACAGAACTATATTTAACCTATTTAGTTTACTAACATAAAAATAATATGTTTCAAAATGTCATTCGACATAAGTAACTAACCTTTTGTAGTCAGTTTGTTGAGTATTTTTTCAGAATGTTCCAAACAACATCCAATATACCTACTTCACAAACACTTCAAACGTGATTATTCAATTTGTTTTCTTGGGATTAACTGTTCATGCAATATTAATCAATTCTGATCGCCTGGAATTTCTGCCAGTCATTTCTTATATTGAACTTCCACCCTACATGTGGTAAGGGTGCTGGAACATTTATCGCTGAAGTTATATGTGAAATGTCCCAGTATCTGCTGAATTACTAACTGTACTTTGAAATGAATTTTTTATAGTAATGTTGTGAATAAACTCACATTAAAACTAACTAGATGACCTCCGTCTTGAATATGTAATCTATTCAGTTTTACAATAAAGTTAAACATATTGCTTATGTAACTATTTCCATTTCCAGATAAAGGTTATAGCATTTGAAGATTAACATTGACTGACATTGACAATGATTAAATTGACTGATTAACTGGCAGATATTTAACATTTGTGCTTGCAGGCAACGCATATACCACTGATGATGTCTGTCGCTGCATCAGACGAAACGTTTGGTATTATAAGTTCCACTGCGGTCTGACAGCAGTAGCGTATAAAGAATCTTGTTTCTGTTAAACTACATTATATTATCATTCAGTTGAGCGAATTATTTGGTTGATAACGAACCCTAAAATTGTGTGTGTTTCATACTGCTTTTTTCGATATTGTAACGAAGGATATATTAGTATATATTGTAACATTTCGGGTAGTGGACTATGTAACTCCTATACATATACCACCATACTAAAAAAGGAGATACGTGAACGGCAACAGACCATATTTTTTTCATGAGTGTCTAGTCTATCAAGACAACAATGCCAGTGGATCGAGAAAAGGCGCATGTAACTTCTTGGCAGTGAATACAGAATAGTGGTTCTGTGCGAAGTTTCTGAAGAATTCAATTTATATCTAGCGACCGACCGAACAAATTTCTCGGAACAGATATTTCACGGTATCCCGACTAGAGACCGTATTGCACACTCACTGTATTTTCCCACCTTGGAATAAACATTGTCTACCGAACAACCGGACAGGACCGGACCTAGTTCTGTTTTGTTCAACATCAATGATGTCTTTAGACTAAACACTCATGATGAGACTTCGTAATGATATTAATACGACGTTTCGGCAAAATCCCACTCGAAATATTCATGTGCTCTGCTTGGTAGCTGAACTTGTCAACGACCTTTCCATCATTTTGTCTAATAGACATGAAAGACTTGATTGGTCTGTGGCATACCTAAAGTCACTCCACTGAAGGTCACAGCATTCTGGGAAAGACCTCTGACTTTATGCCTCCAACTGTCAACTACGAACTGCCTTATAAAGTACTTTTCCCGAGAAGAGAGTACTGGACCCTCCGGGAGGAGGAAATATTAAGAGCAGATAGTTGTTGGTTCACAGATAGATCAAAAACACCTTCAGGTTCTGGTGCAGATGTTTTCAGTCGCAGACCCAGGACAGAGATATCAATCTGCCTAGGGACCTATGCAACTGATTCCAAGCGGAAATATCAGCTATTTAATTGTGTGCGGAGAAATTGGTAGAACTAACCTCACACATACGTCAATAAAAATATTCTCGGGCAGTCAAGCGATGTTGGAAGCTTTTGGCTCCTAACGAGCAACGTCTAAATTGGTTGCAAATGGCCAAAAACGACTCTCCTCGATAGGAAGACTTAACAGATTGTCTCTGGTCTAGATTCCTGGCCATACTGACCTGGAAGGCAATGAGGCTGCTGACTCCCTTGCAAAGGAGGGTGCTGCAAGCAGCGTCATCAGACCGGAACATGTCAGGCTTTGCCAAACATACATTGAACACCTGGATGCCAAGAAGATTCATGGACTGCTGGCAGAATCTTCCAGGATTGGCTCACTCCAAGGCGTTTATTCACCCTTCGAAGCTTGAAACCAAACATTTGTTGGACTACAATATGGATGAACTACGATGTCTAACAGACCTTCTCACAGGTCACTGTCATCTGAATCATCATACACAGAGACTTGGACTGTCGGAAGACATTGTGTGTCGCCTCTGTTTGGAAAATGATGAAACAGCAGAGCACATATTTTGTGCCTGCCTCGCTGGGGACGAGATCAGGTTTTTAAGGTTTGGCACAGTCGTGCTCTAACCATCTGACCTGAAAGACCACTCACAATACAAACTAATTGGCTTCGTTACGAAGCTGGGTTTGGTCGTAGGTGTGAGCCACAATAAACCCTTGCGGGTTGCGGTGGAGCGTCGCATAGACCCACTCACTTTTGACTTAACCTAACCACGAGAAAATCCAGTTCACCACAGAAATGGAAAGAAAAAACGATCTTTTTTTGATATACTATTTAGAAGAAAATTTAACATAGGAATTGAGCACATCGTGTACAAGAAACCAACGCATACTAATAGATACCTGAACACGAAGTAACATCATCATCTTGCACAAATACAAGTGGTAGCCAACACCCTTATATCCAGATCTGAACGTCTAACAGACGAAGACACGAAATGTCAAGAAATGAAAGACATACAAAGCTCTTCAGCAGAATAGAAATAAGAAGCATACAATCTACAGAGCTACACACCGAAAAAAAAACAAGGAAAAAACAAACACAGGGGAAACCCGAGCCCTACGTTGAAGGAGTTACAGATAAAATAGGAGAAATTCTAAAACGGCCCAACAACAACAACATATTAACCAACGAGAACCATCAGAAATTCCTTGAACAGCCTAAAAGACAAAGTGAACCTAGAAAACCAAGGCATATATAAATATAATAGCATCTGGATATTGCAGCGAAAATACGTCGGCCAAGCAAACAGGTAAATATCAGTCAGATTAGAGGAACACAAACTCGCACTTTTTTGTCTCACTCAAATTTCTACTCTCGTTCAGAATTTCTGCACAATTTGCATTGGTGTTAGGTATCGAATTCTTTTGTGTGCAAAAGAATAGTTCTTATCTACTACCTTATTGGAAAAATTGAAAGACCCAGAGAAAAAATGTTCAAAAAAATAAAGCCGATCTGTTTCAGAATTCCCAAAATAACAAAAACTACAAAAAGTCGGATAACATACATTGGTTGCATATAGATACGAATGACTTATGTGACTCAATCATAGTTTGGACCAGCATATTTGAATATAATCACAGAAGTGGAATTATTTCACAATGTTTATCATACTCAGTATGATTCACATGAATACTGTCCTTATATGGTTAACGGAAAAACCCATTTTTCCGTCCATGTTGTTTGTCAATTTTCTGGGTATTTGGGAATCCTTTTCTGACTTAGAACTTTGTTATAGAATGAATTTCCACTTCAAAGATGCTGATTCAAGCAAAGCTGTAATGTGGGAAGAACGTGAGCAACATGAGATTCTTAGCAAATAACAATGAACGTTTTCGTCAAAATTATTCTCAGTTGGCGGCTCTCTGAATTTGAGCTAAATTTCGCGAATATTTTCGACAAATTACCATGCGGCGACTCATACCGGACTTCATTCGACCGAATTCAATTCCAACTTCCAGTTCCTTCGACTCGATTGGGTTATACAAATCGATCTGCTCCAACAAAACGTGCTATTTTTAGTTGCATTATGCCCGTTCGTTCGTTACATGTTTCATTTATGAGTTTTGTTCGAAGCCGAATACGAAAAAAAATCAATCACGTTCCCCGATTGTAGCAGAGCGATTGGAATGTTCGATCAAACATTAAACTTGCGCAAATAAACTCCAGAACTATGCAATGAATATTTATTAATATCGTGCAAACATACCGAAGGTTTTCTGTTTGAAATATGGCACTGGGTTTTTCCAATTACTTGGAACAATCTGAGTTTTTAAGTTTTGGTTTGGTGGAAACAGACGTGAACTTTTCTGGTTTAAGGCCCCCTGACCTTGTTTGAATTTTATGTTTCATAATTCACATTTCGCCTTTATCATGGTAATTAATCAAATTACTCAAAACTTTCATTGACAATACTAATAATAGGATCCAAATAAATGCTTGTGAATATACCTTTGAGGCATAACCCTGCATTGGTTGAATTATTAATGAGAATAAATTGTTCTGATAGGTTAGGTTAAGTCAGGTCGAAAGTGAGTGGGTCTATTCGACCCTCCACCGCAACCCGCGAAGGTTTATTGTGGCTCACATTCGATCAAATAAACTCCTTAACGAAGCCGATTAGTTTATATGGTGAGTGATCTTTCAGGTCAGATGGTAAGAGTGGGGCTTTGCCAAACTCTGAATACCTGATTTGGTCCGCAGCGGGCAGTTCATTCCTACTAAGGTTCAACAACTGTTTGGTTTCAAGCTTCGCAGGGTGAATGAACGCCTTGGAGTGAGCCAATCCTGGAAGATTTTGCTATCCAGATGTTCAATGTTTGTTTGGAAATGTCTAAAGCGATGCCAATGTCAGTGGCCTCATTGCCTTCCAGGCCAGTATTGCCAGGAATCCAGACCAGATACAATTTGTTAAGTCTTCCTATTGAGGATAGTCGTTTTCGGCAATTGAATAGAATAGAATGGAATAGAATAGAATTTGATCATCTGTAAAAGCAGAACATAATATATCACAAAATAATTAGGTACACAAATGTTACTACTTCATTAGACTATTCAACTAAAATCAAAATATATACCTATTTATAAGACTATTCTACAAATACAATCTACTTTCAACTTTAAAATTTGTTAAAAAAGGTTATAAAAGGTCATATTTACAGTCATTGAAATTTTTTTACTGCCATATTTGTTCTTGAAATAATTATAAAATTCGATGCTTTTGTATATTTGAGAGCATTGACCAATGGCAAGTCTCGAAAACGTCTGCTGCAAATTCCCTGCACTTCGTGTATTATAGTTATGGTGAGAACTATTTGTAGTACTTCCAATTGTTTTTTACGTTTAAAATAGTTTAAAATATGTACAATGATGGTACAGTTAGAATAGATAATTCAGTAAATATTTCTTTGCATGATTGATGTTCTCCTTTTATTCATCTAATAATTTTCTTTTGCTGTAGAAATACTTTTTCTATTTGAGTTGAGCCTCCCTAAAATATCAACCCATAGGACATATTTAATTGTATCAAACCATAGTAAACCATCAACAGCACGTCCATTGAGACTGTATTCTTCAATTGCCTTAGTACAAAGCAGTTTTTACTCAGTTTATCACATAAGCTGTTAATATGATTTTCCCAGCTCAGTTTATCGTCCAAGGTAATACCTAAAAACATCGTTGATGTGACCTGTTCAATACTTTTGCCATCAATTCTAATCAGGAAACAGAAAGTATTATTGATGTTGTTTGGAATGAATGAGATAAAATTTTATTTCTCTCTCTTCACACACAAGCCCGTACTGGTACACCGTGTGTGAAATTGGATTGCAACGATGTTGGCAGTTTCTACTGTTTTTTTCTCTCACTATCATAGTTGTGTCGTCGCATACATTATTTTGTGCGCTTGTTTGCATGTTGAGGTGATATCATTGACAAAAATAGTAAACAGTACTGGACCCTGTAGCGATCCTTGCGGTACCCCTACATTTACAGTTTTCTCTTCCGGTTTGCGACCAATTTAGAGGTTGCTCGATAGGAGCCAGGAGCTTTCAACGGCGTTTGACTGTCCGAGAATATTTTTATTGACTTGTGTATGAGGTTGGATTCCACCAATCTCTCCGCACACAATTCAAAACCATAGATTTTCGCTTGAAATACAGTCACATAGGTCCCTAGGCGACTGAAAACACCCGCACCAGAACCTGAAGCTGTTTTTGATACATCTGTGAACCAACAACTATCTGCTCTTAATATTTCCTTCTTCCGAAGGATCCAGTTCTCTCTACTCGGGAACAGTACTGTATGATGCAGTTCTTAGTTGATGGTTGGAGGCATATCAGAGGTCATTCCCAGAATTCTGTGATTCTGGAACATTCTATTGTACTCTGCATTAGATTGATTTTTGCAGTTGCAAATGTGCACAAGTCTATATGAAGTCCATCTAGCCTCTCTCTTTAGAAAAAATGTGGAGAGAAGGTAGATCTAGAAGGATCTCCATAGCCGCTGACGTTGTGGTAATGATGGCACCGCAGATGGTCAGACACGCCTGTCTCTGTAAGCCAGAGAACTTCGCCTGATCCATTCTGGCTTTGTGTTAAACTTTTTCGAAGTGAGCGTTCATGGTGAGTTTTTTATCAAAAACAACGCCAAGATATTTCTTATCCATTTCAAATGAAATGAGGAAAAGGTCGACAAATCGTCCAATGTTCTCCTCCTGGTGAAAGAGATCATCACAGTTTTGCTGGGGTTGACAGACATCTACTCCCTCTGGTACCAACTGTGAACAACGTCCATCGTACTTTGGAGGATATTATAAGCTACTCTTCTCGACGTGGAGTTTGCCAAGGTGACAAGGTCATCTGCATAAGCTTTCAGATCTACTTCTCTTCTGTCGAGGGCATGAAGCAGACTATCCATCAGGAGCGACCAAAGAAAGGGAGATAGAACCCCATCTTGAGGGTACTAATAACTCCTCTTTCCTGATGCAAATAATAATTGGTGTTCTTGATCCAAATATCGGTCCGTATGGGTTGGTTTCCTGTATACTTAATTCCCCAGTATACCACTCTCCCGTATTTTCACTATTACATCCAGAAAAGCGATTCTCCCACGGCTAATAAACCTGGAAACATTGGACAATTTATTGTTTATTGAGTTCCGACAATTATAATTACCTGTTAAAGCTGTCTATTCTTCTACATTTGTCTACTACTTTTTCATCGTTTTTTTGCAATTATTGCTGAGTTTGTTGAGAATATCTGAGTTTCTGAACTCTCTCTGTAGTATTCTTTATTGCTTTTTGTGCCGACCTACTTAACAACAAGAAATATTTAGTTCGTGTTACTTCTCAATACATTTTCATCCAAGTGTAACAAATAAGACGACGTTAATGAAAAGATAACCACAACTGTTGTTTCTTATCACTTAGTATGAGTTGATTCAGCAGTTGATTGAATGATTTTCCAGATTTAAATTGAATGTCCTCGTGAAAAAAATTGGTTTGGTCATCTTACCGCAATGTACATGGTCATGTTTCGATCTGTCATTGTTTTTTATCACTGATTGTACAATTATACTATGCATCACATTGTAATATTCCCATATTTTTATTCATAAATTTTTTGGCATGCTAGAAGTTTGTTCTGGTCATTAATGTCAATTTTTTTATGAAATTAACCTGTAACTGTAAGCTGGGACGACAATATTGCACATGATTCATTAATAAAATACACGATAAAATACATTCTATTACGTAGCATCTGTTTCATTTAGAAGTGAAACCTGAAGACAAAACAGTTACTGTTTGCGTTTATTGAGAGCACTTGTTTGAATGATAGCTTGATGTCAGTACCTACATCGAGAGTCGTCGGTAATTTCTCGGATACCTTTTGAAGATTTTGAAACCGATATCAGGAAATAGTTACTGTTTTCTGAAAAATATCATCCATTTCCTAAGTGAACTTGAAATTTCCACAATTATTGATAGATATGTTCCAGTGAGCTCCAAAGTAGAACGTATTTTCACAAATGTACCTTCATCTTACAACTCTTCAAGTTGTAAGATGAAGGTTAGAAATTCACTCAACTTCAAAACATGGAAATGGATGTTAGTTCTATATTAGAACTTTTAAGATTATGCATAGAGGAATCTCATTTTCAATTTGGACAAAAATTCGACATTTGAGGAATCTTTTGTTGAAACTGGTTGAGAGTTTGGTGAAGATATGTTGACCATGTCTTTTCTCCATCATCAAACCAATACATTGTTTCTATAACAGTGCAGAAACGATACTGCAATTTTTGAGGAAGAAGTGTTCTGAAGGAGTGTGCTTATTCAAATTTGTTCGTAGGCTCAACAATGAATACAATAGAAAATGAACAGTCAATCTGAAAATTAAATGACTCTACAAACAGCAACACCAATTCAGGAACCACCAACTCAACAATTACCGACTCAACAACCACCAACACCTTATGCAACTAACGTTATACCTCATATTCCACAACTCTATGAAAAGATAAGACGAATTCGAAATAAACTGGAACTTCTTACAAAACAAAAAAATCACTGAGATCTGTACTCACACATACAAAACCCAGAAACATCGCATTGCATTTTTAAAATACATGGTTCTTATGGTAAAAGTAATATTGGTAAAACTTCAAGATTACATCAGGAATAAACAAATAGGCAAATGGTGGAAATGGATCGTACTTGGCTGGCTACCCGTCTTGAAGAAAGATATGGATAGTTCCGAAATTCAAACACTAATATCAGAGAACACCCTATATTATATCGAATGTTTTACAAGTCAAGCAACAGCACAGACATATTACACATTTTAAAATGCCTTTGACAACTGTCAAGGACGTTTTGAATATAAAACGAACCACAAAAAATTGCAGGATACTTCAGGTTTTTATAAATTCTGAAGACGGAGGCAGATTCAAGCCTCCAATACATAATTATCTGTACAATTTTTCAGCTCTTTTTTGGTAAGCAAACTTATTAAATACGACGACTTATATTAGACGAACAAATTGATAACGCATGTGTATTCCTTAACTGTCCCAACTGTAAGTCAAGTATACTCAATTACATTCATGTATATCAGGTGGAATTATACTAACCTTCTCGTATTGGCGGTGTCTGAACGGCTAGTTGGGTGACACTATGAAAATGAACAGAAATGAAAAGTATGAAAAGAAACGTGTGAATCAGGACGACACTCAATTACTGTGTGAAATGTAAGGTGAAAAATGGTCCGTAGAATGGCGTGTATACATTTACCGCATTCTTTAACGTCTATTATAAATTGTGATAGTCAGGTAGCAAACTGGGTCTGGCTAAATAATAGGTTACAATCGGTCAGGTGTGCTCGGGCTTGATTTCAATGAATCAGTTTTAAATTTCTGTGGAAATATAAAAAATTACAACTGTTAAAGTCTCCATTCAAGTAGGAATTAAGAGTACTAAATACTTTCTACAGAATTACTGAAAAACCAAAGTCGTAGTGGGTAAATAAAGTTATTTGTCACATATCAACAAATAACTTTATTTAGGATATTGGAGTATGTTTGAATTGGTGACATTTTTAGAGAATGTCCACGTGACTTACCTGGAACGTGTCAAACTTTTCCATAAGCAACCGCCAACAATCAAGATTTTCAAAGCTATACTGGAAAATTTGGGCATTATTTCTTCCATAGCTTTGATTCACCCCTTCTCAGCGATTATTAATGTTTCATCGAAAATAAGTCAGAGAATAGATAGTTACTATTTCTAAGCATTTTTGTTTCATAAAGCCAATACTTTTCAATTTATTCGCAAGTGAAAATGTCAATTTTTCAACCAATTTTTCAAAAGTAGGTATTTCATCGAAAAACTCATTATCAGTAAAAGTGTAGTTTATACATTTTGTAAATCCAAAACAAACGGAGTACTAGCTTGTCAAACGCAAAAACTGAAAGTTTAAACGTGACATGAAGAAAAAACAACTCATTTTTTGTGGGAAACTCATTGAACCTTTTTTTGAAATACTTGAACAAGCTTTTTCTCAAGTCACTAGTGTCAAATCTAAGCGTCAAAATTAAGTCCTCTGTATTTCACTGCAGCTTCTACTACAGGGTAACTAGTTGCAAACTAAGCTCTAAGTCTCAACTAGTTACGTTGCAGTAAAAGCTGAGGTAACTAGGCTCTAGATTTCAACTAGTTGCCTTGCAGTGAAAGCTGCAGATTTCAACTCTAGACTTCAACTAGTTGCCTTGCAGTGAAAACTGCAGCTACTAGGAGCGATTTTAAATAGTTGCCTTGCTGTTGGAGCTGCTATAACTGGGCTCTAGTTTTCAACTAGTTTCCTTGCAGTGGAAGCTGCTGTAACTTGGCTCTAGTTTTCAACTAGTTGCCTTGCAGTTAAAGCTGCTGTAACTACATTAGAGGAGTTGCTGAGGATGTCTGTATATCGGTTGGCTCATGCCATGCAATTTTTTCGTAAATTTCTAGCATGAACCATGTGGCAGCAAAGTTCGTTCCAACATTGCTGAATTTTGATAAAAACCGTCACCTGAGTATTGCTCAGGATTAATGACGTCAACGGCGATCCAGATTTGCTTGAAAGGGTCATAACTGGTGACGAATCGTGGGTATATGGTTATGATATTGAAACCAAACTCCAATCGTCCCAATGACAGAGCCCAGGAGAGCCAAGTCCAAAAAAGCACGCCAAGTTCGATCAAATGTCGTGGTTTTGCACAGTCTTTTCTTCGATTACCGTGGCGTATTGCATAAAGAGATCTTGATACATAGTGGTACGGTCAATAAGGAGTTATGTGCCACTTGCGAGAAGCAATACGAAGAAAACGTCCGGTATTGTGGAAAAACAATTCACGGATTTTGCATCACGATAGTGCATCTGCTCACTCGGAATTGCTTGTCCTGAATTTTTTTACCAAAACAAGACCGTAATCATTCCTCAGCCACCGTATTCACCAGATTTGCCCCCCTGCGGCTTTTTCCTGTTCCCAAGATTGAAGATACCAATGAAAGGATGGCTTTTTGTGACAATTGAGGAGATAAAAATCGAATTGCTGATAGAGCTGAATGGCATATCAAGAAGTACATATCGGAACTGAGTCGTGGATTGGAAAAAACGCTGGCACAAGTCTTCCCTATCTGAGAGGGACTACTTTGAAGGGGACATGATAGAAAGTGATGAATAAATGAATATTTTTGAAGAAAAATTAAAATTCGCCTTATTTTTTAAACAGACTGTATCGTGAGTGCTGTATCTTGAGTGGTGATAGAAATTTGTTATTCACGATTTGGCACTTTTAAAGCATTTTAAAGCTCTGGATAATCGTCAACATCACTCAACAGATGTCCAAGACTATCTGGTATATTATTTGGGGTTGTTTACTTTGTTTTTTGCCTAGGATTGATATCTGCCTAGTTTGAATTTGAATCGTTATTTTTAATACGGTTTCTGTTTCTACCACCTCAACAGTTAGTTCCGTAGCAATCCGGATGTGCCTCGACCTAGCCCCTACCAGGCCTACCACGATCCATTCATACACCAACGGAACTCCTACGCTCAGTTGTTTACCGGTGTTGATGTTGTTTGCGTTTCGTCGATGTATCGACATGAACTTTAATTAGATTATTGTGTACTCGCGTGCGTTTATAAATAAATATACCTGTGCATCGATGTCGACTGGATTCTGTGTCGGAAGTTCTATACTCCCCGACAGCTGTTTGTCTCCTTGTTGTTTACCCGATCGATTCGTGATCCATGTTTTAATTTAGTTCTCGGCTGATGTGCTCGTTAATTTGTTTGAACAAGCGACCGGGAGTTTGTTTTTCGTTCAAGAGGAGAACAAAGAGTAATAAAAAGAATGGTGGGTGATATTTTACTGTCGTTTTTTTGCTGAAGGATGTCTCTGTGTTTGTTGCTATATAGAGGCTGACACAGGATTTTATAGCAGTTGGGATTCTTTGAATGAATCCGTTTTTAGGATTAGAGCTTGATGTACAGAGTGTCCTGTAATCAATGCATAAGTCGGTAATTAGAGCTGGGTCTACCTATCCCTACTCTCGGTGAGGGTCTATATTTTTTGAATATCGTCAAAGAGTAAATAGGTGTGAAAATCTTCTGTTGCCGGCAGAAGATTTTCGCAAAATGTTTGTCTGTATTTACGTGAAATGATGAGCTGGACACGATTCTGAAGTCAAAACGCGGCGCTCTCCCTTCTTTCCAGAATTATCTCCCATCAAAGATCAATAGAAGGTCATATTTCACCTTCTTTTCTGCATCAAAAACGGTCGTGATTACACTGTTATACTTTGCTGCATACTTTTTCCGCACAAATTTACTTTTTTCTATGTAAAAATATATTTTTGACAGAGCTGTTTTTTGTTAGTTTACTATGCAATTGTCAAATTTGAGGTTGAAAATTTACATCGGCCAGACTGCTTCACACGATTATTACAAATGCGAATGGAGTTAAAATTATTTCAATTGTTTTTCAACGCCATATTCAGGTATGCTCTTCATTATTATGAATCTAGGCGAAAAACTTAATGTAGTTGAAGTGAGAGAAAATGTTAATCTCTATCGAATAGTTAGTAACTATTATTTATCTATTGAAAACAGTTTTCCCACACTGCACTGTTCTACATTATCGACGTGCGTTTCGCGAGAAAAGTAGCATCTTCAGACGATGACTTAACTTTTTGAGTAGTGATCATAGACAGAATTATTTGAATCGTTGGCACGTTTTTTCTACGCCATTTTCACGAGCTAATAAATAATTGATAACTTGTCTTTACTTGTTTAATCCAATTTCTACAATTGTATTGCTTTTGTTATGTTTTCTACTAGACTTTCTGATATTGCTGTGAGTCTAAGAAACAAGCAATTTTTAATGTTACTGAATTTTTTCAGATGTTGAATTTTTCGAATGAAAATACAAGTACCTAATACTCAGTCTCCACTTGCTCAAATTAGTCTGTACGAAGTTTATAACAGCATAAACAAACGTGACTTAGCTGAAGCACTGTTTTATGATTTACTCAAGACATTCGAATGTGTAAATTATAGAATATTGTTCAGAAATTCTTTTCATTATGGCATTACGGAAATAACTGGTTTCAATCAATTCTTATCGATGGAAGCCGAACTGTTGAAACATCAAATTATCAATTGCAACTATACCGGGTGATTCTCTAAGGTGGCTCACCCCTATAACTTTTTTAATATTTGAGATAGAAAAACGAAATTTGAAGGTTGTGTATTAGAGTTCAATTTACAATTTTTCACATACTTACTTGCTTTGCCGTACTTCCGGTTTGACAGAAAATGACTCCAACTTTCGATTTTCAAATGGGATATCCTATATATTTTTACTTATTTTGATCGATAATGACATTCTAAATCCAACAAAATTTCACTTGTCCATATTTGACAAATAAAATAATTTTTATTTCAATTTCTAATTTTTGATCTAGAATGTCATGGATCATGTAAATCGCTTCATTCTTGATCAAGTAACATGGGAAAACTACGACTATGAGGCTTATGACTTCACAGTCGTTTAAAGAATTATTTCACAGTCGCAAATATGAATTTTTCCAGTTAACTTGATTTTTTTTAAATGGAAAGGGGGTGGCTTGTCGGCTTTTTGTGAAAGATCCTTTCCTTACGAATAATTTGATGCCACACACTTTCTCTTTATTTTCTCTATTTTTCTGAATAATTGCAAGAAACGATCATACCTAATAAGAAATAATACGTATTCGGTATACTTTTGCAGTAAGTCCTGTTGTTATTCTAGTTATCCGTGACAAACAATTAAAGATTTTGCTAGGACTACCTAAACTAGGCTAATAAATATGCTGTTACTCTTAAAAATTTATTTATTGTGTAGTTTATAATGAGATATGGCAAATTATACTAAAAACGAGAAAATTGACATGTTGCTAATTTACGGAGAAAGAAAAAAAATGCAACTGATGCGGCTCGAATGTATGCTCAGAGGTTCCCCGATCGTCGCCATCCCACTCGGCATTATTTTCCAAAACTGTTGATTTGTACGGCGTCAATTCGCCAAATTGTTTCTGAGTGTAATATAAGTTATTCGTCCGTTTGAAGAATTCTTCACAAATATAATTATTGATCATTCAAGTACTAACTACACCAACATCTTTACGATAACGATCACAACCGAAGATTGACTTATTGCAACTGGTTTTTGACTAAATACAGAGAAGATGTTGGGTGTTGTTCAATAGGAATAATAAAAGGTACTGGTCTCAAACAAATTTATATCTTATTCAAAAATCAAGTTAACTAGTAAAATTCATATTTGCGACTGTGAAATAATTCTTGAAACGGCTGTGAAGTCATAAGCCTCACAGTCGTAGTTTTCCCATGTTACTTAAAGAATGAAGCGATTTACACCATCCGTGGCATTCTAGATCAAAAACTAAAAATTGGAAAAAAATTATTTTATTTGTCAAATATTGACGGGTGAAATATTGTTGGATATAGGATGTCATTCTCGATCGAAATAAGTAAAAATATATAGGATGTCCCATTTAAAAATAGAAAGTTGAGGTCATTTTCGGTCAAACCGGAAGTACGATAAAGCAAGTAAATATGTCAAAAAATGTAAATTGAACTATAATAAATAACCCCAAAATTTCGTTTTTCTGTCCTCAATAATAAAAAAGTTATAGGGTTGAGCCACCTTAGAGAATCACCCGGTAGATAATGGATCTATTTTTGGTCCTGTTATCTTGTTTCCTGCATATGAATAATCTGACATCGTTGAATTAGATATTACTCTTCACTTATTCAAAATGCATCCAGATATAACACCAGAAGAACTCACGCACTACCTAAAACAACTTTTTCCTGAGGTTGTTTGTGAGAAAATGAATTCTA
>WOGR01001323.1:266-20328 GCA_015342045.1 Leptinotarsa lineolata | reverse complement strand
AAATGGTCTTGAAGATCCTTCCACTCAGGAAATCTGTAATGCCAAACTTTGCGCGACTTTGAATTAGTATTTCTTTATATTTTACGTATCCAACACTTCAGTTGTTGAGAGAAATCAAAGCCCATACTACACCATGGAACAGAATCCCTGTACAAAGGAGACACCAGATTGTTATAACACGTTTACGTATGGGAAATACTCGATACACATATGAACATTTGCTGAAAGGGGGGGGGGAGAAAAAATATGCCCAATTTGTTTGGTACCAATGTCAGTCATAGTGGAATGTCAAAGTTTTGTACCACAACAACAAAAGTTCAGCATCAGTTCAGAATTGAAGACAGTTCTTGGAGAGCAATGCAGCTTTGGAAATGTCTTAGGGTTCTTTGCAGAAATAGGCATTCTTCATTGGATATAATTTTCATTTTATTTTTTTAATGTCACACAGTTTCTAACCTCAATGTTGTGAATAGTATTGACTTCATGAAATGTTAACGTATTGTTGCTAATAACCCTAGGGGTTGATGCAACTTTATATTTTTTCAAATGAAAAAAAAAACTTTAGTTGTTGTATTATTTATCTTTTATTCAGATCGTAAACAAAACGATATTCGTATCATTCCACCCACTATTGATTTCAACATATATTTCGGTACGGACATCAGATCTTACTTTTTCTTTTTTTGACAAGTGGATTCATCGTCGAAATACTCTTGAATTTTTCGAATCCTTCTGATTCCAATCATAAAATAGAACTCGGGAGGAAATAAATCAAGCCAATTTCCACCGAGATACTGGAAATCCTTATATTTGAAAGTCGTCGAGGTGTTATGCTCCAGAGTTTTCCGAGAGCCTCGTAAATGGGAAATTTCTCATACTGTTACATGCAGCAGTTGCACAGGACTCTTTATTCAATTCCTCAACTGCTTATAAAAGTTTTAACAAGGTTCGGAAAGTTAAGTTTCCCTATTCAAATTCGCGTAAATTGCACGAATTGACTTGTTTTCTGACGACGAAGAGTAACATCCAATGTTGTGTTGTTTTCATTTACGTTGCAATTTACATACTTCTCGTAATAACTCCATGTGGAATAACATCATAGTAAGGGCAGAGAATTTGCTGTTTCATTCAATTTACCGGTAACGATACAAAAATAAATAGTTCACGATATCTAATGAACAATCAAATCGATTCGAATAGCGCCTTTTCTTCGAATTTGTATCTATTAGATAACATTGTTCTTTTAGTGTATATGAATTGATCATTAGTTTATTGAAATGTTTTCACCTATTTATATTATTTTCAGCTATTCAGGTATTGTATCTGCTTTTTTCAGGTAGCCAAATCTATCTATCTAATTAGAAGTGATTCATAGTCCTGCTTGAGGAAGCTGTTGTATAGCGAAACATGTGTTGAAGTTTTTTTAACCTATCATAATGAGAATCTCAATAAAATATATCAGTAAGGTATGAACAATCACTATTAAAATCGTAATAAATATTTTTGCTCGAAACAGTAGGTTTGATATCAAGTCGTTCATAGAGATAATTTTTATTCTTCCACATTCCATACCAATGCAATCTTACTGAACTGTAAATCATATATCGTATTTATGTGATGAAATCGGCCGATCTGTTCTGTTCAAAATCTGTTTTTCCATTAACCAGCTGTCGCATCCCTACGAACGACAACTATCAAAAGTCGAAGCTTGTGCAAGCTGAGAACCAACGAAGTCTCACCTGTTAACGTGTGATTCCCAACACGGGTTGGACGATAGGAAGTGAAAATCGATCGTCCGGCCTTGCGGTTTGAACCACTGGTTCACACAGTGGTTGATTGAGTGAGTGGAGCAAACCACCCACGTCAATTCAACCGGCTATCGGTTATTATTGTTACTAAAATCATGCCCGGTTGGTATGTCATCTAAAATTTTCATCATGAATACTCGTAAAGATTTTTTGTAAACTTCTGTTATTAAATTACCTGCTGTTTATAATTGCTTTCTGTGTACCATGATAACCCTGATTGGTTACTATACTTTTGGTCGCAATATCAAATATTGCTATGGTTCAATTGATAAATATAGCTTTCAATGCTGAATGCTTCACAACTATTTGATTTATATTTCACAAATATTTTTGTATCTAACAGGGTTCATTCCTCTCGAGGTGTCTTCACCTTGTTGTGGTTCAAGGGCTTGCGTACTGTGATGTAGTTACGGGCTGTCGGCGGCAGCTTAGCTGCTGGTAGGGTCTCCCATGCCGAACAGGTTGTAATAGAGCAGTCAGACTAAATAGGACCCACGCTTAATCCAAAGTGTTATTTCACCCGTTCTGAAGCATTAATGGTAGCTGGGCCTTATCAGGTATCACTAACGAAGCCTCTGGGATACCAGAGGTATTTAGGTATTTAGCCTTGTATCCATGCAGGGGGCACCATGGATGTGGATAATCCTTTCCTTTCAGAGGAGGACTCTCCGACCGACTCCTCGCAAAATGAGATTATCATGGAGGTGCAAACTGACCAAAACAGTCAGAGGAGTCAAACTGCGGGTGACATCAGTCCCACCGGAAGCCTAACAGCAGGATTGGCGAGAGTCGAACTGCAATAAAAGACTATCAGGAGCGCAAAGGCGCAAACTGAGAAACTCCATATATGGTTCCTGAACCAGCTCTGAGGCACCAAAATCATTGGCTCGATACCAGATCAGAACATGATCAGAAGCATACAGAGTACTGGACAAAAGTACCTGGCAACAAACACGGTGAAACCTTCATTACCGTCCCAGAAAAGAACCGAAAAACTACTTCAACACAGTAGGAATCAGCTGAAAATAATAACAGGGCTACTAACCGGAAACTGTTCGATTAGAAAACACCTGAACAAAATGAGGCTGTACAATGGATAACTCAGCTACATATTATGCAACGAATGAATAGAGACAGTCCAGAAGAATATGACGAACATCCAACATGGAACCTGTACAAACTGATACAGGGAACGAGACTGATGGAATGTGTGTCATGTAAAGATGGGAGAATGAACGCAATGATCCCAAGAGAATGCAGTGTTTTCTAAAGACTTGGAAAAAATGAACATGTCAGGAGCTGCCAAGTAATTATAAAAAAAAGGGTTTTATTCATTTTTGATAGATTTTCGCTGAATAATATTCGGCATTATAGCCCCGTGAATGAGAAGCCGCCAATTATTCATCCATTTAGATTTCTGGTAAATTAACGAATAGGCGTCATTGGCTTTCTGATCCCACTCATATTGGGTTGAAGGAGAAAATCTTTTGCATTAACAAATTCGAAATGGAGATTCAAGTCTATGCCTTGAGAAAAAGTACTTGACATGAAAGAAGTTACACCAGTTATGGATTACCTTCGTGGAAAAATCTTTTGTAATCAACAGTTCAGTTTTCTCAAAGTTCACTCTAGGTTGTTAAAATCGGACAATGGTGTTTGACTTCGAGAAAAATTCACATTCGAAATAAATTCTTCTTTTTTTAATATTGAAAACATCTGAGAGCTTATTTGAAATCTGACTTTTCAATAGTTTTTCAACAGTCTATTCAATAATTTATTTACTTGTTCTATCGATGCTTCTCATAGCCTCTTGCAGTTGGTCGCCTTGTCACTTCTTCTCAACAATCATTTCTCATCTGGAAGATGCAATTTTCAAAGATCACTGATGCAATCGTTATGCCAGTTAACATACAGAATCTCATCAAACATATGTTCTCTTCTGAACTACAACCACATGAGGTCTTCTGCCGAATTTTTATTGTCCTGGATTGAGAAGAGTCCAGAACGATCAGGCCAGTAAGTTTCTGATTACCAATAGGTTTTTCCACATATAATATGAAATGGACATTGAAATCTCATCGAAGTATTCATCTAGAAACCGATTTGCAATCATTTGCAAATCTACAAGAAACCTCGTATTGGCGTAATAACTCAAGTCTTATATAACAATTCATTCTTTTCATAATTGTATTGTCTCCATATTTGTATTGGTTTTTTCTCACACCAACTTCAAAATATATGATAAACGCGTTGTTATAATTAGTTATCCGTGTAAATAACTAATTCATAAGCATCAACAAAACTCACTCTAGAAGTTCTAAATCATTTTCAGTTATATTATGGCATTCATTAGAAATGTACACTCTTTTATGTTTCAATTTAATTTTGATCTTTCACCATAAATTACTCCCGTCATCCACACAGTTCATGTCTTTTGCATTCTCAGCAAATGAATATCAAACTTGATTTAAATTTTCACGAAGTGTCACATATATTTAATTGCCGTTTTTATGAAAGTCATTCGGACCGTGTACAGCAGTCTTTGGGTGTATGGTACATTGTAGAATGAGTTAATATTTCTGAACTATTTCTATCCTCAGTCGAATCACGTTTCAGTTCAGACTAATATTTGAACAAAACACAACAGGGATGAAATTGAGTACCACCGCTAAGCTTGTTTTTTAAATGAAGAGCGAAATATCTGGTGGAATATCCAAATTGAATAAAAGACTGAAAATGATCACCAGTCACACTTCACGGATGAGAAATGCTACACTACATAATAAATGAAATAATATCGTTGTAAAATTCCACTCACAAGGATCGGTTTCCATCTCAAAGTGGATTTTTCAACGTTTGGTCATAGAAATTGATCACGTGTGTACAGGACACTTCAGTATACGATACTGTTGGGCGTTTTAATACAATTGCTGATTAATTGAGTGTTTCACTGTGTACCTGATGAGTAACATTAGTGACAAGGTGAAATTATCAGTACAGAAGAAAAAAGACCGATGCAAATTCATTAACATATTGTACAAGAGCTAAAAATTACGTTGCAATGACAGATATCGTTGAATTTCCGAAAACATTGAGAATAGATCAAATAATTGAGTTACGGAGGCAAGAAATCAAAACAGATTGATTTGTTTGACGGAACACATGAAGAAATACATGTCAATTTTGATTTATTGAACTATTTTTACCATAGAACAACAGATATCAAAGATTTATTTACCAGTTTTAGACGATATACTGCAACAATTATTTTTTCTACTAGTTCATTCTATCAGCACTATGTTTGTCAGATTTGCAGTAGTGATGAAGCATTTCCCAATATTGCCTTCCATTGTCAATGCATTGACTCTGCATGTCTAATCAGGAATTGAATTTCAAATACGTATAATCCAAAATCGTCTTGTTAGTTTCGAAATTCAACAGCGTGCATTTCGTCCTTTGATCTTCTCCAAACCCAATAATGAAATCATCTAGCACAAACTGGACCATTAAACAATCTCGCAAGTCTGATATAATCGAGTTTGCATAACTAACATTATTAACATTGTTATCTGATAGTTGCGGAAGTTATAGTAGCCATAATCTTTTTCTTTCTCCTATTCTCATATTCACTATCCTAGATAATAGTTGAAGAATTTATCAATTTGAAACGCGTTTTGCTACACGTTAGCTTCATCAGTAACTAGTACATCAAACTATTCTACAATGTATTCATTATAGGCGTATTAATGACAAAACTCATTAGATGAATGATTAAATCTGCTAAAACAGGTAGATTTTGAAAAAAAATTACTCACCATACAATGTTACTTTCAGGAAATCAACTGAAATATTGGTATATTGTGTCAAACTCAATTAAATAAATGATTAGTTCTGACAAAACAGGTAAATTCAGAAAGCACAATAATTGATATAATATTATTTTTTGGAAAACACTCAATATGTAAATATGGTAATTATTAGCATTTTATGAAAACAAGCTCAATATTTGTGGATGAATACATTTCTGCTGATCGTTTGAAAGAAAATTTGAATATATGCATTTATTAGTTTTCAGATCAAATTTGTGTATGTAATATGCCGTTCTCCATGTTGAAATCGTGGTTATTCTCTGACAGGTGTCAAGCATAGGTAGAATTAGTTTTCTTCAGCTCAAACATTTTTTTTATGTTTGGAGATTCTCGTTGTAATTTTTTAAAGTTTTTCCTATATTCGGGCGTGATCCACATGTCACTTTGTAGATCTTTTATTCGTTATCTTTGTACTTTTTTGACTTGTTATTTCTTATGTGTCTACCCAAGGAGTTACCTACCTACATGTTTTACCAAGTTTATTCATTTATCTAATAAGTTTTGTCATTAACAGCTGTTATATAAAATGCATTATAGAAAAGAAAGTTTGATGTACCAGTGTAGCAAAAAGCATTTCAAATAAAATTATTATTATTTTCATCAAGTAATGGGTCACAGAGTAAAAAAGTTTTCGAATATTTATTAAACTTTGTCATTAGAAAATGCGGTAATTTGGTTATAAATATCTGAAAAATAATAATTTTTCAATATTCCGAACGTAAATCGATTCTTAACCGTTATAGTCATATCTGTACGAAAGAAAAAAAATTTCACACTTATAGTTCGAAAAATATCACACTTGCACTCTTGATGATCAAGTGATTAAAAATTTTCAATTAACAATAGCGTAATAAATCTAATAATTGCAATGAAAAGTTTTCGTCGACAGATCATTGTTCATTTATCTTTTGAGTATATGCCTGAATTTTTCAGTTCCTCAATTTATATATTTTATATGCAAATTTTTTTTTTGTAAAAATTGCCCAAACAGGGACAGCTTATGCGCGGCCAATTTCGAGCTCATTTTCAGGACTCCAAGAAAATTATAAATATTGGTCTCACAGTTCCGTGAGTCGTGACGTTTTATTGGAAATTTCTCTCTCTTTTCGAATCTTTTTTTTTGGTTTTGAAAATCTCCCATTTTTTATTTTTAAATAATTTATTTATAACTTTTCCGATTTTCATTTTCGAAAGTCGTCCGTTTTCAAAAAGTTTCTAAACGCTATTCCAATTCGAATGACACTTCAACCATAATTTTCGGAGACTTCTGAAAAAAGTTCGTAAAAAAGCACTTCTTGACTAGAGTAGTATTCATAATTCTCGTATTCAAATGGTAGTTTCGCAATGTTGGAAAAATGAAAATTACTTTTTTCCATTTTTTTTGGTATTTACGTATTTGGCAAAAATTAAACCAAGTTTCGGCAACACCGCTGTGGGTTTGGAATATAGATCAACGCAGATAAATTTTAGTACATACTTCTAAAGTCGAGCACGGAACGGAATATGAAACTGAAAATTATAGAGGAGGTGCGCCGGTGGTTTTTCGTATCAATAATAATGATAAAAATTATAGCTTTATTCTCCAATATTTACACATTTATAGGACAGTACAAAATTGTATTCATAATGTTGAAGTTTTAACAGAGAGAACTGAATGAAGAACAGAAACAATTCTTATAACGTGAATTAAGTACATGTTTGCAACTCTGATAAGATTCTAGAGGTTTGTACACATACTATTCAAATTTATACACATGACATAAATTGGAGAATTGAGCATTATATCAGTTGTTGCTCTGAGAGGTCTGAAAATGGACTGAGGTCGCGAAACAGGCCGTTCTAGAATTCTAGGCCAGTCCCAGTCTCTCATTCACTAATTGGAATAAAAATATGAGCGATGCACAATTTCTGCGATGGTCTTAATTGAAAAGTTCCAAACATTCATATATTTCATTATCACTAATACCTAAGGCTGTTGCCATTTGGGGATGGGGAGAAGCCTCCCCCCTACTTTTTCGACTTCGGAAAAAGTTGAGAAATTTCGGGTCGTGAAGATAAAAAAATAATGGTAAAAAAATTATTAAAAATTAAAAAAATAAGAACGAGAGATAAGAAAGGGAGAGGTAATAAGAAAAGAGAAAGAACCAGGAGAAGTTTGGGATTTCCCAATATGCATAACTTGGAGATCCCATGCTTTAAAATTCTGAGTTGTTTGAAAACTTCGAAAAAGTTCAATATCTCCCAATTAAGAGAACCGTCCACAAATTTTATTGTGACAATTTTACAACATTCCCAAATTTTCTCTGTTTTTTCGACTTGGAGAAGTTGGGAAATTTCGGGCCGTGAAGATAAAAATTAGAATCAGTTAGATTTTTCAGTTCCAAACTCATTGAGGTCATAATTTCGTCATCCCATGTTGGATTTTCCAGCTGGAAGGAGCCTTGGTCCAAAGAAAAATAATTCCTATTATTATTTTTATAATTACCAAAATTTATTTTTGTTTGTATGAATGCTTATGCCCCTAAGGGGCATAAGCATTCAGCCAATCTTTGGATAGCTAAGTAAGAAAATTAATATATTATAGTGGTACCTAATCCTTCTGCATCGAAAGTTGGGAAATTTTGCTGGTGGGGTTGGGAAAATTTGGATCCCCCCTGGTTTTTCTTCTCGCTACGGCTCTGCTAATATCTCTTGGGGTAAAAACCATCTATTCTGGATGAATTGGTATTGTGTTCGAAGACATTTCTTTCCACTACTTTTACAACTCCTTGATCCTATTCTAGTTTGGCAGTTGGAATCAATCATAAGTTCATTTCATCACCACTGGATTATTATTTGGTGTATGAACCAATTCAGGGGCGAGAGAAGATTGGGTTTTTGATCTGAAAATTGAGATATTGAAATATATTCGAGACTCGTTCATGTCATGATATTCAAGAAATCAAGAACTACATAGTTGTGCTGAATATTATGAAGAGTAGAATAAATTGTTTTATCTTCAGAAATGAGAAAGCATAATGATTGTTAGCATTTTCAAGAAGTTTGACTTGTAAAGGAATTCCAGTCTATTGACGTCCTATACTTGTATCAAAATGAAGATATGATAAATAACAGCATTTTCAACTCTGAAAAGTCATTTGATTTATTGTTAGGAAACAAATTTTAAGTTGACATGAATGAAAAATCGAATGAAAAATTTATTTGCAGACGAAAGGCAATTTATTTTGAAATATTTTCCTAATTTGAATCGATGAAAGATTATCAGAATACTTGTTTTCGAATACCAGTTTGTTTTTGTTGAAAATCTTCAAAGTGATCCAAATGAATACGTCTGTTTTTTAGATAGCAGACATCAATACCTATCAGAATTACTCTCATGTTTGTTATGCGTACGTCTTCAGTTTTTGAGTTATGAACTTCTCAATTTTGCTTTGGAATTTTTTGAATAGACTGGCTTGAATATTTTTAATTTTTTTGTCGAGCAAAGTTTCCTTCAATATCATTTGTGATTTGATCCTAATAAACTGTTTTGTATGCATAAAATAATCGATCCTCTGAAGTTACAGTGAGGTTCGATAATTGTCACCGATATTGAAAAATTCTCTTCGAAACAATGCAGAGGTGAATTTTCCATTTTGAATTGAGAATTGTCAAAATATATTTTAAAGCTCCATGGAAATTTTTAGAATAACACAAAAATAGTGGTAAATGACATTCACTGAAATTGGCATCCAAAGATACGGAGGTAAACATTTCCGAAGATTGTCATTTAATTGTGAAATATTCATTATCACTCATTTCGTTTTTCTACAGCTGATTCAGGTGGAAAATATTTACTTTCTATAGGTGCCTGTATACATTATTTTCATGAGAACTGAGATGTATGCCAGATAAGGTTTTGAAAAAGGGGTATTTCTTTTAAATGTCATATATGGTACAAAACAAGCACAATTTCTACATACCAGAACTGTAACACTCTTTTCAATGCTTGTTTCACCAAACAAGTTGGCGTTATCAGGAGATGAACCTTACTGAATTTAGTCTAGTCTTTGGGATGAGTCTGATTCCCATCCTAATGACAACTTGGTTGGTCAAAGGAGTGTCGATAATATTGTTGCAGTTATGGTTTGTGGGAGAAGTGATTGTTTTGGAATTTTCATATGCTACTTCTACTCATGCCAGAAATTCCATTCCTAACTGACAGTTATACAATATGGTTAAACTTCGAAAACTCTCAATGTCTTTTGGAAAGCGGATTTAAAAACTGATATATTTCTATGAACTGTAGTTATTATTCTTTAGCACATACTACGTTTCTGAAAAAAACGACAGCATTCGAAGGTGCGATAGTAATTGAGGGGGAGGGGGGAGAAAACTTCAATAAAATGAATTGACCAAATTGAATTTGTATTCATTATTTCATTCATCACTGGTACTGAAATTTAAATTGCTCAAATTCAGTAAATGGTTCAACTGAAGAATTTCATTTCGCTTCAAAAGGTTCCTCAAAAGTCAAATGATTATCCATTAGGTACCATATTTTTCTGATATTTTGCAATCTTAGGATTCCACGCAGTTTTTAAAATTGCTCCTGTATACTTTTTTACCTTTCTCAAAATATATTCATATATTGGATGAAATATAATAACGTATATCTAATTGTTCCTCTGCTAATAGCCCCTCGCGGTTGATGCGGTTATTTTGAAAAAAAACCATAGGGGAAATTCTAAGAGAATAGTCGAAAAATTCACAACTAGAAAGCTACAAGAAATCGCATGTTGTTTTGACCATCCTATATATCAACTATGAAAGTGTCATACAAGTGAGTATCAATATAATATAAAAATCTTTGTGGGAACTGAAACACAATCGAGGAAATCTCGTATATTATAAAAATAAACTATTTCTCCTAATAAACATATTCACATCACTCATATAACTGCTTGTTGAACATATGTAATTTCAGTCAGACACTCAAATAATTTCGAAGAATATGTTTAGTACACTTTGTGTTCAGCTGAGCTTTTATTATGAGGATTTTCTATGATCAGAATCACATAGGTCAATTAGAAGCGTCTTTTTCATTATAGGTATACCACATGTTGAAGTTAGAAGTAAGGTTGAAAGAATAATCCTTTACGTTCTCATTCAAGAACACTCATCTTGAAATATGAGGATATATTGAAAAATTCTGGGTATGTATCATGTGCAAAATCTATAATTTGGTTTTCGTATATGAGATTGTGTATATTGGGAGACATCAATTGTTAGTTAAATATATTATTTTACTTTTTCTATTGCTTAAATGAACAAAATCTGAGCTAGTAAGCAATGGTCGTATGGAACTTTGAGTACATATCGTTGATGCTACTACGTCAAAACATCATCAGTGGTATCTGCGGTTACCGCGAGATATTACTTCTTTGCTGAGACTTCGTACCTTCAGTTCCATTCGTTCACGGCCTACTAGCCTGAATTTTGAACTCTACAATCCTGAATCCGGGTGTGAAAGCCTATGTTCTCATTGTTCTTTCATATTCTATACTTGAAGTTATTGTTATGATAGTGTAATGAAAAAAAAGTAGTGCAGATCGAAATTACATCTCCGTAATCTTGCTCTGAGTATTAATAACTCTCTCCAGACATAATTCACGTTTGCGACCGGACTATTGATCGTTGGTGACCAGGATTGTACTACAACTCATCATATCATGTGACAATCCCTGCCACATCAAAGCTCATTCATGGCCCACAAATACCCTAATTTCCACAAATCCGACAATATTAACTCGCCAACTCGACATGAATGTCTGGACTAGTTGTGGACGTAATAATAACTTTCCTAATCTTGGGCTTTATTGTTACAGGACGGCGTATCTCTGGAGGGCGGCATAGTGACTGTGAGTGCAGATGGCAACACGACCACCAGCACATTGTCCTTTACGCCCACATCCGCTGACCACGGACTCATATTGACTTGTAAAGCGTCTAATCAGCGGATCCCTTTTAGGTAAGTGGCTCCCGACACTTCGTTTGAATATTCATAGAGCTGAAAATTTGTTATACTGTTTGTTTTGCTCTTTGTTTCCCTTGTTTTCACATCAAAATTACTAGTATTAATGTTTCAACAGGTGAATAATTGCTTTGCATGATTAGATTGTGTATGTCACCGAGCTTATCCTGCAACGAAAAAATTCAGCCTCCAGTTATTTGAGTTCTTGAACATTAGATCACGAAGCCCATTGGGATAGGATTTCAGTCAATACTAAATTCATGTCATTAACATTTTTGGAACTCACTGAGGATGCTTAAAAAATATAAGCATTTGGAATGAATAATACTCACCTAATCAAAACACTTATAAATGATAAGGAGTACGTAGGATGGGGCAGTACCTTTCCAGACGACTATCATTATTATTATTTGTCATTTCATTCATTATGATTTCAGTATTTTTTGTAACTATTGCTACAAGAAAACCATCATGTCGATAATAAATATTGAATTCGTAGTAACGACCCACAACACTTTTTTAGTCCATGCCACACATGCCACCCACAGCCGAGTCAGAATTTGACAATTTTAGAAGTGAACAGAAGTCAAACGTGCTCGCACCTAGTGCCTTCTGTATGAAACCGAGCCGCTGCAGTTACACAAAATATTTTTTGTCGTTTTCAGGTACAGCTTGAACTCGTTCAATCATTCAACAAGAAGAAAATGCATTTTTCGTAAGATGCTTCGGAAAGCCTACGAAACATTGGTGCAAAAATATTGGTGCATGTTTTATTTCAACGAATAGAGTGGTCATATAGAGATAATGCTTTACTGACAGAGCTTGTAAAATATTATGAAACATGTCATATAACATCAGAGTTAAAATATACTGTGAACTGTTCAAAGTACACTTGAAACGAATAAAAAAACATAAAACTTCTATAGATTTCCTCTGCGAAAATATATGATGAGTGTTTTCACTAAAATGAATCTTAATAATATTCATCTAGGGTATAAAAGGCTTTCTCAACCATAAACATTTCTGCATTTTCACATCTTTTCGAGATCTATATTCACTCCGAAACTCTCGTAAGGCAAGAGGTAGGTAATTGCACTCAAATATTAATGAGTCATAAATCAAGGTTCAGGAGTGAATTGGTATGATACGAGGGGCTAGTGTTGTAGGCTTAGTCTGTATTCTCTGTGCATGGTACAATGAATTTCCAAAAAGTGGAGACAAACTAAGATGAGCACTCTATGTTCCAAAAACAGAGAGGAGTCGCGACAGGATGGCCTGCATTAATATCTAATTGCCTTTTTTCGAGAGATAAGTATATCCGAGCGCAAGCGCCTTTGAAGCAGGTTCGATAACGTACATGTGACTCAATAAGTGCGAGTACATTTTTTCGATATAGTTTCGTAATGAAGCTACTCAATTTCAGCTTGTTGTCAATCTGGAATCCTAGAATTTCAATTTTCATGGAATTCACGTCTCATTTGCGAAAATGGTAATTTCACTATTAATATGATCGTGAGTCCAATCGTTGATACAAAAAGATGATGAAGTCCAAAACTGACTCTTGTGGAACACCACACTGAACTTCTAGCTCTTCGGATTTAATCACGTTTGATGTACAATTCGACGACGTTCGGATGAGTACGACCTAAGCCAGGATAGCACCACTCCTCCAAATCCATAAACTTCGAGTTTACGCAACAGTATTCAGGCAGTAAAGAAATTGGTGTGAAGTTGAAGGAAGTGTCATTATCATTATCTACATGCAAGATAATGACTGTTGTCATTTTGAAGCATGTAGGAATTGTCCATTTGAGAAACGACGAGTTGATTGTTTTTGCCAGTACATTCAATGGGAAACAATTTCTGTGTGAGGTCCCATTCTTTTCTAATTATATATTAATGACCTCACCAAACTTAATATTTTTGGGATGTTCCCTTATTTGCAGATGATATCACCATACTTTGGAATAATAAAACTTTTAACCTAACTAAAACAAATTTAATATCATTTAGATGCTCAATCAACGAACTTTTTTTTGAAGACAGATCACTGGAATCTGAATATAATACTAAATTTTTAGGAGTGTTCATTGACCAGAATTTGAAATTTGTGGATCATGTTAAACAACTCACTACAAAAGTCTCCTCTGGCTGTTATGCGGTTAGAGTGATTTATAAAGAATTGGAGTTCAGCACTGCAAAGATGGCGTACTATGCACTCATAGATTCTCACTTACGCAACGGAATACCATTTTGGGGAGGATGTAGTCCAACTTTATTCAAAAGTCTTTTAATTTTACAGAAAAGGGCAATAAGGTATATAGGAAAACTTGAACCAAGAGGCTCATGTAGAACATTTTTCAAAAAACATAGTGTTCTAACGGTAACTGCATTATTTATATTGGAATCTGTGTGTTTAATAAATGAGCATATATTAAATTTTTCTGCATCCTCTTCCCATTATAACACCCGAAACAGCAGACACACTCTGAAACTCACTGTGCCAATTAAAAACTTCACCAGAGACTCCATATTTTACAACGATGGAAAAATGTACAATTATTTGCCTATGGACATAAGATCTGAAAATATTAATGACTTTCAATTCAGGAAGTTAGGTCAAACAATTTCTATCTGATAGACCCTATTATACTTTGGATGAATATTTCAACGATAGCTTTTAACTGACTTTTTTTTCAACCTTCATTTATTAAGGAGCTCCAAAGTTATCATTTTTCATGTCTACTCATTTATAAACTTGACTTTTACTCTTTTATATATACAAATCTTTTATATTCCCCATTTTAACATAGTTTGTACCCCTGCACCATTTTTATTTTTATTTCATTTGGTATGTATTACATTTTTTCTAAGGATTTACTACCCAAGCTTCATCAACAAGATCATGTCTTATGATAATAAAGCATATTAAAACAAAAACAAAACAATAAATATCATCCCATCTTCAGGAAGACCTTATTTTTATTCCGTCCTTGACTTCTTTCAATCCATATTTATATATCAATTGGTAAAAAAAAGATGAATACAAAGGTACCCTCTCCAAATACCTTAACGGACCAAACTTACGAATGATATTCAGCGCGAGTTTTGTTACGACAGAGCAGTAATCAAAGTTGAATTCATTAGATCTCAGATTCGTTATTACTGGATCAAACTCCTGATTCCATCTCGAAAGATTGGCAATCTTCCAAGTCTCCCTTTGGATATTTTTAGATTGAGCTATTCTGCTGAAATATTTGTTTTTCTCAGCTTATTTTAATATTTTTCTGTAAACGGTTATATACTTATTGGAGTAATTAATGAACAATTGTCACTTGTAACATGATTCCTGATTCTGCGCCAGAAGCGCTTTTTTGTCGATGTAGCTATTTCTTTTTTTACCCATGGTTCTGATCTTTATTATTTATTTTATGCATAGGAAAAGCGGATTTTGATTTCTTCGATAGAAGTGTATAAAATTCAGATAGAAGATCACCTTCGTGAAAACCTACTATAAGTCATTACTAAAAATTACATTTCGACGTAGGGGACATTTACTTAGTCTTTTTTCAACTAACACAGTAGAGATCACACATTTATGGTAAAATAAACCAGCGTTTCAATAAAGCTGATAACGTCTTGCGATTTGTGCACAAATAATAATCGATAATTGTGGCAGAAGAATTCGAAATACGCATGGGGGTTTGTACATGCATGCATATGTCAAATTAGTTTGGAAGAAGTTGTGTACTCTAAGTCATTTCCATATGATTCATATTGGAGTCCCCTGCTGAACTCACATATGCTTCATTGAAAGTCTGTTCTGGAAGAATTTTCAATCTATCAATGAAATTATCAACTTCAGATCTCAGATATTTATATGCATAGCTCGAACAAATTGACATGAGCAGTGAACTTTTCTTTCACTGATAATGAATCAATTTTAACAAAATTATCATTTATATCGTTAATATAAATGTTAATATAAATGTGAATCCTTTTCAACACGCTTCTATTAGCTTCACTTGTATGTATGTATGTATGTTGTTTGTAGCCGACTCTGTTAGACTCGATTTTGACTAAGTTTTAACGGACAGAGGTATTTCAAACTTTGTACACTTATCAAGAATCAGTAACAATATAATAATTTCATAAGTTTATCTCATTATCCTGATCAGGATCGCCAGGATTGAATAATTTCCTTACACAGTCTCTGTGTGAGAGCAAGTGAGACAACCACACTGTCTCTGCATGCGTATGTATTTCATGATAAAACAAATGGGCTTGAAATAGCAAGCCAAACTAAAAAGTGAAAAATAATAGTAAAAAACTAAAAACACATGCTTCAATAGCAACACAAACTAAAAAATGAAAAATATTTCGAAACCAGTTTAAGATTATGTTCAACATCGATAATGAGTCCTTTGGCTTGATGTAACTAATGACTTTTAATGAGTCTGAAATCAGAATAAATCTATTCACAAAAAAAATAATTTTGTTGTATATAATCAAGAAGTACTAGATATCCATTGTTATGAATACTTGGTTAGAAGCTGTTTGTCGGATTAGCACCTCACGCTATTATACAACAAAATTGATTTTTTGTAAATAGATTTATTCTGATTTCAGACTTATTGAAAGTCATCAGTTACATCAAGCTATAGGACTCATTATCGATGTTGAACACACTCTTGAATTGGATTCAAATTATTTTTCATTTTTTAGTTTGCGTTGCTATTAAAGCGTGTTTCATCAGTTTTATAAACCATTATTCATTTTAATCATTTTTTCATAATTATCACTCGTTTCTATAGCCATCTGGATCAATTCATCTGAACCTAATTGTGAATTTTTAAATGAAAATGAGATTGTGATTTTTAAATGAAAATGAAATTGTATTTTCAAATGGAAATAAAATTGTTATCTTCAAATGAGAATAAAATTGTAATTCTCAATATAATACAAATAGTAAAACGAGGCCAGTCTTCGCGTTTTCTCCAATTTGGAGTAAACAGAATTTGTAACTTGCACTGATGTTTACGAGCCAATTTTATTCTGAAAAACTATAGAAGGCATATATGTGGTTACTCTTTTGAATCTTCTTCAAATTGATTTTTTTTACACTGTAATCATATCAAATGACACATAACATATCAATCTCAAAACGTATTACATTTGTAAAAATAATTTTCATTATATATTATTCTAACTTTTGATGACAGGATCCTATATCCACATTAAAATTTACATTACTAATTAATAATTTCAGTCAATGAACAAAAGAGAAAAAGTGAATTTTATGTAATTCAATATCTTTCGGTGGAATAAAATTCTTCAGATATTTGAAAAAAACTTATGTGAATGAGTTGAAGAGTATTTTGTGAGTTTTATTGAGCTTTCTTCCTCTTCTTTTCCAATTTCTATTCATACGTCCATATCATTTCAATTTTTTTAAATTTCTCTTTCAGCGAACAAACACGCACGTGGATGCTGAGAGTGTTGTACCCACCGAAAGTTACGTTAACCCTAGGGCACGGTTTGGATGCAAATGATATCAAGGAAGGCGCTGATGTGTACTTCGAGTGTCATTTGATTGCTAATCCCTGGGTGAGTGCCAATTCCCTTTGACAATAAATTAGACATCATTGATTTTGCATCTGAAAATTTTTTTCCAGGCGTTTCACGTTTTTTGAACTATACTTCTATCGTATTAATTTTACTTAGTGTGATGTAACATACAGGGTAATTCAAATTCGACCACCTCCAATGGGATTTCCTGAACTACAGGAGATACGTCGAAGCTTAAATTGAGACAAAGTTGTATTTTTTTGTGCTCAACAAAATACTGTTTTGAAACTTTTAGAAAATTCCGAGTATTTTCGGAAATATCCGGAAAAAACTGAATGTCGGAATTTTCGTTTTTATTTTCTTCTGACAATACATAGCTCAAAACCAAAAACACATTTTCATTGAAACTTGTTTTTCAACTACACGTTTTCATATCCAGATTTACTATCCAACGTTTCGTCTTCTGGCAATCATCATCAACTTCTATTTTTTTATACAAAAAATAGTGCCTCTTATTCTGATTTCATTGATGTATAATTTGCTCTCCTGTAACCACAGGTATTGAAAAAAACATCTCCATCTGAGATGGTCATGACTTCATCTAAAAATTTTGTTTAATGAACACTAGTTGTCAGAACTAATGAAAAATCATAAGTTTGCACAAATACTTCAGTCGAAATGTCCTCATTCTCAAATGAGAAAAAAATGAGATATGTTGAAACTTTATTATAAATTTTAAATGAATACTACGAAAATTGCATAAATTTATTTTAAATTATTTCTGGAAAGATAACAGCATGTCTGAGTACGGTGCATTTCAAAAACCAAGAATGAAATTATGGGCTTGTTAAGATGCATAAAAAGTATTATAAAAAGTGTTCGAAATGATGTGAGCTCGTGAGCTCGTGAGCTCGTCATCTCAAATTAAGAACAGCCCTAACTATATTCCTTCTTCTGATAGATCTGAATTGCGTGATGATATTTTCTCTATGTTCACCAACTGTGTCATATTCTTGCTCTCCATAGATTCTTTTCTTCAAAGTGCCCCACAGGAAAGTATCCAAAATTGTAAGATCAGGTGACCTTGCCGGCCACCTCACTGGTCCAGAATTCCCTTACCACCCATTAGGATATCTTTGGTGTGAATATTCATAAACTGATCTTTTATTGTGTGGAGGAGTCCTATCATGCTGAAACCAGCATAATCATTATAACTGACAAGGGGAAACGTATCCATATATTCTTCGAATTCGTTTCTTAGGAACAGAAGATAGGTTTTCCCGTTCAAAGTATTAGAGAAGATATGAGGTCCAAGTATTCGGTCGTTATAAGTTCTAGCCCACACATTCAAACGAAACCAAACTTGTGATCTGACTTCTCTGAAGTTCTTGAATGATTTCGCTGCATTTTGGATCTATACAATGAAAAAATTTAGCATATCGGGGTATAACCGTATAGTAACCGATTTTACCCCATACGGTTCTGCCCCAAGGTAACCTCGAACGAACATTTGCTCACCACAACAAACACAAATAAATTCCGTTAAGACAAACACTGAATATAATGAAAGAAACACATACAATGATATCGTTGATTTTGTACTTACATTGAAATCTATTGACAGCAGGTTCACACATGCAGTGGTTATTTTGACAAAAAAAGATCACAGCACCCGAAAAGCAATAAAATTGTTTAACTTTGCAACGAATATGGCGGCACCAACAATTTTTTTTCGACAAATAGCTCTAATTGGAAAATCACATTGACAAAAAGTTTGAGCGCAAAATTCAAACAACCAACAAATACGATTTTACCCTGTTATACGATCTTGGACGGGTCTCCCCTACTATTTCTATCTTTATAAATAATAAAGTTTTGACATATCTCGTTTTCTTCATTTGAGAATGAGGACCTTTCAACTGAAGTATTTGTGCAAATTTACGATGTTTAATGAGTTCTGAGAACGATTGTTTATTAAACAAAATTTTTCGATGGAGTCATGACCATCTCAGATGAAGTTGTCTCTTCAGATACCTGTGGTTTCAGAAGAGCTAATCATGACAAATTATACATCAATGAAATCAGAATAAGAAGCACTGTTCTTCTGTATAAGAAACGATATGGCGTGCATGATAGAAAAACAGGTTGATGATGATTTTTAGAAATCTGAACGTCGGATAGGAAATCTAAACATGAGAACGTGTAGCTGAAAAAAAGTATCACTGAAAATGTGTGTTTGGTTTTGAGCTATGTTGTCAAATATTACCAGAAAAAAATAAAAACGAAAATTTCGATTATCAATTTTTTCCGGATATTTACGGATATTTCCGGAATTTCTCGGAATTTATCAAGTTTCAAAACAGTATTTTGTCAAGTACAAAAAAACGCAACTTTGTCCCAATTTTGACTTTGACGTATCTCCTGTAGTTTAGGAGATCCTAATGATGGGGGTGGAATTTGATTTACCCTCTGGAATTGATAGGAACTGATTATATTCCCGTAGAGTTCTGAATTACAGAACAAAATCCAATTGTTCAATCGAAAAATTGAGAACTGGATCATAGAATCATCCAAATCAATATGAACATCGATATATGTATATTTATCGACTTGATTGATACGTTTTTGATTCGAAGAGCCCTGATAGAATGTTGAAGCATCCAATGATAATATTGATTTCTCAGTTATTGAACGACTTTCTGAGTCCAGAAAATTATTGAGTGGGACAATTCAGAGACACACCTAGCTGAAATTCAATCATTTGTTAAAAATTATATTTGGCAAGTTAAACCAGTCATGAGACT
>WOGR01001322.1:7354-20330 GCA_015342045.1 Leptinotarsa lineolata | reverse complement strand
ACATAAATCGACGTGTTTCAGGGTTTTTCTTGAAAATGGCTAATAACGTAGAAAATGAATTTATCCGTTACATATGGTGCTCACTATATATGTGACTACAAGTACATGGTTCGATCACTCGAATCTAACTTTAACACCTATTGACGCAATATATATTTTTCTCTAATATTCGATTTTCAACCACTCTTATTTAGATATTACTATGCGTGCGTGCGCGCGCGTGTGTTTTGTATCAATTTCCTCATTTTAAACTCATGTTTCGATTTATACCTGCATTAGGGAATTGATTTGATTTTTCTGTATACTCATGGTTGAATCTGCTATTATAAATCTGAATAATTTTGTATCATAAATTTGTTCCCAACACAACAGCCCGAAATTTCAAAATTTTCCAATCAATTTTTCTACATCGGGGTTCATTCTTATACTACGTCATTTTGGTGTCCCGTTTCATAGTTTTTGTGATCTATACATGGAATTGTTTGAAAGATCTGGGGAAAGGGAAAGATCCAAAATCGGCTGTAATTCTTAAGGTCATGTGACGTGCGATCCGAAGTGATGTTATCATTGCGGCTTCCAAGGTCAAGTAATATGCGGAGAGTTGAAAGTGATTCTTCCGCTGATTACGTCATTCTAGGTCATGCGGCGTCACACGCATTTCAAGGCCAAGTCAAAGGCGGATTATATAATTGGTGTCAGTCTACGATGATTTTTTCACACCGAAAAATCTTCGTTCTCGTATGAAAACTGAAGATATGTTGATTTATATTGAAAAAGCCTTCAGAAACCATTTGATGCATTAATATCATGATTCAAAATAGAACTTGAAAAGCTTTCAGGAACAAGTGTTTCGTTATGACTTTGAAATTCGTGTCTGAAGGTGACCTTGAGATAGGATGGCATACACAAAATAACATATTAGAAAATATAACATCAGCTGCTTGACCTAGGGTACAGATATATTCATGTACTATCGAACTTCACCACAGAATATTCGTAGGTATATAAAAGTGCTAAATAACCACAATCGACACCCTTTTATAACGAAGGAAGAATGTCTCGATACTGTATCGAGTACGTTTCACACCTTCATGTGCAAATACGTTCTCGCACCGCAGGGTTCTCGTTTAGACTGAACACTTTGATGTGACTGTCGGCTTACCGAGCCACCCGAGTGTTATAACTTCCAGAGGGCCGTCGTAGCAGAGTGTCGATTATCTACTGAGATTCGCAATAGGTTTGTTTGGGTTCTGTATTTTGAACAGTTATTGAATCGACGCCGAATCAATGTGCAGAACAATACAGTTGCAGAACAGTTCTGGAATGGTCCCAACAACTAATAAACCAAAACATATGAAAAATTATTCTGACAAGTGTAAAAACAAAGATTGGAGGTTGAGTTTTTGGCAAGAATGAGAGTAACAGGAATCAACTAAGACGTTATTTCTGATTAAGTTGAGAATATATTGCTCTCTTTTTGTAATCTTATACTGATGTGTTTGACGGAAACATGTCAAGAATAAATTTTAAGAATTGTTAGAGATGTAATAATAATAATGATTATTATTATTGCTACATACATTTCACGTCTATTTGTTATGGTATAAGAATAAAAATAATATATTTTGTCTTATTTACCTCCATCGAGAAATATATTAGACGTAAGTAAAACAAATATGTAAATTATGAATGGAATACTAAATAACACAAATACGGATAAAAATGAGGTTAAGAAAACGTAAGTACCAAAATCCACAACCCGAATGAAAAATTTCATTAGTGCGCAAGAGCGAATTGCAAGTTCTAAACGGTCCCTACTCAAATGTTCGAACTAATAATTACCGTTCTGGAATAGTTCCAAATTGGTTCGGAGAAAACCAAAATATTTTGAGATCGATACTAGAACGATTCTAACTTAACCAAAACACATTTTAATAACTGCGCATGATCGAACGGTACGGAACTGTGAACCAAAACAAACCTATTACGTCCTGTCACCACTGGGTCTCCTAGCGGACTGAACGCCTCAATGAGATTTAAGGCTCGAACTGAAACTGCACACGCACACAATCAAGGTCATATATCATACAACATTATTAGTGGCAGAGGGAGTTCCAGAAATGGTTGTGAGTTTTAAGGGCCCGTGACGTACAAGCCACGGTTGCGGTTTTCGAGGTCAAATCATAGGCGAAGGATTCAAAGGAGGTTTCATGGTTATGCCGTGACTCATGATCATGTGTCGTCATACGCAAATGAAAGCCAAGTCATAGGCGGAATATATAAGTGGTTTCAATATACGATGATTTTTTCCACACTGGAGGTCTTCGCTCTCGTATGAAACGTAAACATATGTTGAAAATGGAAATTTCTCCCACAACCCTGTCTCGCATTAGATATCTTTGCTATACGTCAATAATATTTTCATGATTTATAGCCAAATTTGAAAGTTTCTTCAGTTAACTTGAAGCACCGTCTAACTCCAAATACGCCACTACAGTTGTATTGTATTCAACGACATCCCGTTTTGGGTCTCCACTTCACCACTATGACGTCACAATTTTATTAAAAGGACATTCAGAGGACCACCTGGTGTATTATAATCATCATTTAGAAATAGACCTTGAAAAACTTCTTGAAATTAGTGTTATTGTTATGACCTTGGAAGTTAGGACTGGAGGTGACCTTGAGAAAGGATTGCATACATGAAATTACCTATTAGAAAATGGAGCTTTAGCTGCTCGACCTTGGATACAGACTACGGAGGTATTCATGTACTATCGAATTTAAGTACAGAGCATTCGTATAAAGAAGTCCTGAATGACCACAATCGATGACCTCTAACAACGAAGGAAGAATGTGGAATGTCCCGAAATTGTATCGATTACGTCATGCACGCTGTCATAGTGTCAAGAAAAATACTGTATTCTCTGCAAGTATGTCTTCACACCGCAATATCCTCGTTCAGACTGAACCCTTTATTGTGACCGTCGGCTCACCGAGCCATCCGAGTGAAGTGATTTCCAGTGGATCACCCTAGCAGAAGGTCAAGTGCCTACTGAGACTTGCAGTACGTCCTCTCACTACTGGGTCTCCTTGTTGACTGAGCACAGAACGCGTCAATGAGATTTGCGACGTCAGTAGTGGTAGGGGAAGGTCCAGAACTGACTGTGATTTTCAAGAACATGTGACGTATGACAGACGGTGATCTAATCGTTACGGCTCTCAAGTTATTTATAGGCGGAGGTGATGGCGTTATTCAAGTTTCTCAACATGCGCACTCTGAAACTGCACACACCAACATTCAAGGCCATATACATGCAATGTTACTAGTGGTAGTAAGAGGTTCAGAAACGGGTGTAATTTCCGAAGTCATGTGTTGTGCTACCCAATGTTATAGAATCGTTGCGGTTTTCGAAGTCAAATCATAGGCGAAGGGGGTAAGGTGGTTCCATAGTAATGATGTAACTCAAGGTCATGTGACGTCACACGCTTCTCAATGCCAAGTCATAGACGGAGAATGGAAAAGGGGTGTCATGGCCAAGTTAGTGTGGTAGCACTGGGGGTGGGGTATAGCTGGGGGGAGGTCCTCAAGCGGTCTTAGACATCTACTTCCTTCGTTAGTTATAATCTTCAAACATTCAGAATGCAACTTTGGCAGTCATCTTTAGTGGTCGAAGTACTCTTTATGACGTGTCAGTTGAAAGTTAAAATTAAAACAAAAGGAGACCACGGTCAATCCCGAATATAAACCAAAACATTGATGCCAACCGTGAAAGCCTGAAGATCCAATAAATTCCAGCCTTTCATCCATGGAAGTGTTAAGTACAACTCAAGTCACTCAGCTTGACAATGTCAACTTGAAACTTTCACTTTTAATGTTGTTTACATTTGGGAATCAATTATTTTTAGGTGGAAGCTTTTTTTCATAATATTATGATTTACTTTTAATCGAAATTTCAACTATTATTTTGCCTTTTATAATCAGAAAAATTCTCGAAATAATGTAATAGAAGAGTTAAGGTACATTGCTTTTGCCTAGGGAACTAGAATTATCTCTTTTTTTAGAACAATATATTGAAAATAATTTTATCGATTACTTCATAATAATTTTGAAATGAGTAAACAAGTATAACTTGAACGCATCTTTTAATATTATTCTACATTATCTGTTTCGACATAATTACGTTTTGTTAGATGCTCTAGTCCATGTAAATAATAACAATAACTTCGTGATTCTGTTTTCCAGTAATATTTTTGTGTTTCAATAAATTTGTACATTTGTTTGGTTTATTTCATTATATTCAATGACTGGTTAACTCTTCACGAATTGTGATGTACGAAGTAGGGAATTATTTGTAAAATACACGGTATAAAAATTTTCACGGTGCCGATTCATTCTTAATGAATAAGTGGAAAATGTATTGTTAAATTACGCAAAACTTTACTTTCCTCATAATATTCTTCATCATGACATACCTAATAAGTGAAATCGAAGATATTTGGTGAACAGGCCAATATAGTATTGACTATTACATGGCATCACACCCTTCTTTCATTACACCCTATCTCATTGGAATACTGTAATTGATTATTAAGGGACAAAAAAAAACCAATTTCCGAATGGAAATCACAATTTTTTTCTCACTCCATCCTCATTTTCACAGAACCTGAAATTAGTTAAACTAATACTCACATTGTTAATGACAACTATCAAATTAGCCTTTTTCAGGTACTGTAACTGATGAGTTACTATTATTCTAGTTCTACCCTTCAAATGTTCTTGAATGCATTTATCAAAAAGATGCCTCCCAACATGGGTATCGACGGCCGAAAGAGGGTCATCCAAAAGATAAATATCTGCTTGTCGATAGATGGCTCTGGCGAGATTAATTCTCGCTCTCTGCCCTCCACTCAAAGACACACCTCTTTCTCCCACTATCGTTTTATCCCCTTGTGGAAACTCTTCCAAGTCTTTTTGAAGAGCACAAACGTCAATAACTTTTTCATACCAAAATTTGTTATAGGGTTGACCGAATAGTATATTACTCCTTACTGTGGATTGGAATAACCATGGTTTTTGCGACGAATAAGTTATTTCCCCACCAAGAGCTACTTTTCCTGATTTGACAGGCAATTCACCAAGCAAAACCTGAAAAAAAAATTGAAAAATCAATGTCATCAATTATATTTTTCAATGAATTATTATTTATGATACTGTATACAGAGTGGTCCAATGGGAAATATCCACGTAGCTTTTCAGGTTTCAGTGAATATTAATAAAAAGATGCTCGAATAGGTAGATTTCAATTTCGATGAAAAATATTTATAGTGTGTTCTCAACTCTGTCATTTCCAACTACTGACGAAGGTGTGTTGCAACTTCCAAATCTTCAATAGAAAGAAGGATCAAATACTAATTCGTTTGAAAAGGGCATACAATTACTTTCCTGATGATACTTGTTGGATTTTACTCCTTCAGTGAATGCGAAAATGACGGTAGAAGTCGTAATCGAATAATTTTTGGAATTATCGATGAAAGTTCAGTTATCGCGAATTCAAATATATCCATTATCACCTTGTGATTTCAATCTTTTTCGATTATTTCTGATATCAAATGATCAGCGGTATAGTCATCCCCATATCGAAGTTTTGTAGTTTTGTTTGTGTTGATCTTCGATTGAACGATGGCTCAGTTTTTTTTTAAACTGAAGGATTTTATCAATATCATTTTCACTCCATTCCTGTACTAATTCGAATTGGCTGGATGGAATTTGTGATTTTTCAAATTCTCTGATACACATGGACGTGAAACATTTGACCCCTGAGTATGATTATGAAAATGAAGTTAAATAATTCCGAGTCGTTCTGATGTAACGAATTTTTTTATCGATATAATTCGAAATTTCTCAAAATCAACTATACGAAATCAAAGAAAGGACAATAATAAATATTGACGAAACTTTCTTTCCACACTTTGGGCAGTAGTTTACTTACTGTGTTAGAAAAAGTCTAAAAATATGACACAAAAGTTTGTTCCGATAAATCATCGTCTTCATTGGCATTAAATTAATGCCAATTTTTGGCGTGCGAATTACATGCAGTATATTTATCGCGTAATCATTGATCCCCTTGATATTCGGAAGCTTTCAGTAAATTCAATTTTCGCTTTCGTTTATTTCATAACATTCCCAGGGGACGGAAAAATATTTTTGGTGATCTGATTGAAATAAACAATTTCACATAGCGGAAGAGCAGACTATTGCAAGTATTTCCGAATTTTTATATCCGAATATCGATGATACCATATCTGACTATAGTTAAGTTACCGTTAACCAACTGTCGCCCCCTTGCGAAAGACAACTCTCAAAATTAGAAACTTATGCATGCTAAGGATTAACGAGGTCCTAACTTTTTTCCAAAATTCCACAGATCTTGAACCTGTAATTTTATTTTGGCTACTTTCAAACGAAATCTTACTTGACCAATCTCTACACCCCCGTCACGCCGGGACATGAATGAGAATACCGAAAAGATTTTTTCTCTTCAGAAATTGAAATCAATCTCTTCAATTTTGTTAAGACTCCCAAAGATAGGTGTATATCACTCTGTATATCAGGATCAACTCCGAATTTATCAAAAAACCAGATTTTGGCTAGACATCGGCTGACAGTGAACCAGTTGCTCAAAAAAAGTACAAAAATATAATTATCGTTAATAGCCAACTAGACTTCATTGAAATTCCTATTGTATGTACAGTTTGAATTATTCACTGTAATAATTTTTTGGCAACTTATTTTATTTCCATTTCAGTATCATGTAATCACAATTTTTTGTTTCATTTTGATTTCAAATAATAACTCAATAATATCCCTATTATATTAGAAACTTCTACATTTATTTGAATCCTTATTTCGAAGATTGATGAGTAGAAATATATTAGTGAATGAAAAAATGAGGTTTGAGAAAAGGAAAATCATCTAGTGAAGAACTTTAATCCCGATACTTTTCTCGAGCCGAATTTTGGCAGTGAAAGCAACGACTGGTGATATTGAGACGATACTTGCAGAGGCTCAGTTTGGAGAATATTTTGAATTCTACAATTTTTTCCCAATAACACTAAACAGGGTGGCATTGAGCACCATGGGTAAATAGTACTATTGTTCAAAAATATACTATTTATAGTCACATGCTTTCGAAAAATAACAATGTTACATGAAAAATCACCATGCAAACCGATCTGTTTCACTTCCAGCATGCATCTTGAAAACAAAATAATATATTACATGAAAATTTGCAGGTTGACGGTATCTGGAAAAGAACAAAGAATATTTAGTGATGTTGTTTACAACATTATTCTTTGGGAATAATTGACAATAAAGTCGTAGTGAATCTGATTTTCGGTTGAACATAGAAAATAATGGAAGTTTATACATTGCTATAGTAACAATAATATTCGAGAGAGCCATGAAGGTTGGAAATGTCGGGCTTCACCCCTTGCCAAAAGAATTGAGTTTGGCGTAGTGAATAATTGAGAAGTTTGGTATATATTTACATGAATGCTAGATTCATACCTGTAGGAGAGAACTCTTTCCTGCTCCAACTGGTCCCACAACGGCACACAATGTACCCGGAGGAATTTGGAGAGAAATTTTTTTCAAAGTATCTTCACTTTCTGTCCAGGAAGCAGATACGTCACTGAACTGTATTCCATGCTTCTCAATCTCTTCGATTTCTGCCAATTGTCTTTCCTCCAAAATCAAAAACTCTTGCAGGCGATCTATTGAAATCAGAGATTCCGCTCCCATACTGATGGCCATTGGATACAAAATAGCTAAACCTAATTGGAGTATGTTGAAGAATTGAGCTACAGAAAAAACGACGTCGGGTGTAATTCTGTTGCCTGTAAAAATGAATATGAAGATGAATATTGTTTTGGAAAACAAATATACCAACGTTCATATTGAATATCTACGTCAAAATGAAACAAAACTCTAGTAAATATCTGTGAGCTGTTTTAATTCACCAATTAACAGAACAGTTCCATAATAAATTATATTGTGCCATCCGTAGTCTGTTTCCTGAATGAAATTTCGAATAAATTATTTTTTCAATCAAAATTGTAATTTCAGGTGATAGAACTAATCAATAACAGAAATACATCAAATTTTTGAATAGGTGTACATACCCAATAATACATAACAGATCACAGTTAAAAATAGTGAAGATTTTTCCATGAATATGTGACAGCTAGAGAAAAACCCTCGGATATAGGATGTGTAACTGATATACTTAATTTCTTCCATTCTTCCTATTCGTACCAATTTTTCGAAAGGCTTTTCCCATGCATACATTTTTATAACTTGGATACTTGAAATTATTTCGCTCATCAACTTCACCCTTCTATCAGTTTTGATCGCTATTCTTGATCTCAAATTTCCAGTAATTTTTCCCAGGGTGCCTGTGTGAACATTGATGTAATATATATTGAGGTACAGTGTTTTTGTTCTGGTGTGGGAAAAGTTTCTTCTTTTGATAAATGAATGGTCCAGAATACATAAAAGGCAAATTTAAAGTAAAAAATACCATACCACCATACTAAATAACATGAAGTAATCTATAAAAAGCATTCAAAAAGAGTCTTTTCTTCTGTCATTCCACTCAATTTCAAAAAATGAAACTGTCAGAGATGTGATTCGACCCAAGATTGAACTCAGGACCTCTGGCACACTAGCCGAAAATCCAAAATTTTGTATTCGTCTATCTGGTAACAACACCAATAAAAATATATTTACAAAAACAGACATTCTCCCACACATGGGAAAAGGGTTAGGGAAAGAAGGGGAATAGGTATAGGAGGAAGTGCAGGAGGATGACCTTTTTGTTGAGCCTAACAAGTCGGCAGAAGACACGCCGCCACATGGTTCCACGATAAGACAGTGGAAGGCTCCCCCGATGGTGTTAACTAGTGGCTCCCTGCTCAACAGATTTTCGCTTTAGCCTTCGTCTATGACATCTCACTTTCTGCCCGAACTCATGCGAGAGTTCTTCTAGCGGTGCGACTTTGATATTGCTTATCTCATTTAACTTATATAAGCTTATGTTGGATGTCCGGAACCTCCTGGAAAAAGTTGTACACAAGCTCAGGGTTCTAACCACTACTCGAAGAAGCTGCTTGCAACTCAATGTGCCATAATGCTACTTGAGTTTCAAATCGCTGTAATTTTGTTATTAACTGAAAAAATATCAATTATTGACCACATTACTACTTTATAGGGGGTACAGTCGTTTTCACTTTCCTATTTCATGTTTTTGTAATGAACTGTCAGTTCAATGATTAGGATTGGCGTTTGAGAAGTGAGAAATTCTCCAGGCTTGCTTAGTAGCAACTGAAAATGATTAAAAGAACTTTCAAGTTGTGAATTTGCTCATCTGTGATTGATTGCACGGTAGTGAGTTATGAATCTGGTCAATTGTATTGGTTCCAAGGTGTGAGTAACCAAAATCGGTAAAATAATTGTTTTTCCTTAATAGTGATAGAATAAAAAGTATAGAAGATAACGAAAATGTAATTTCAGGTTAGAACAGATTATATACTCCAAGGATTACCGTTGAAAAACTCTAGTTTGCTGTATGGTGAGTCTGGTAGAGATGACCACACAGTTTTCAAGTGATTTTTTGCAATTTAATTATAATTGAAAAATACGAAAATATTTTTAAAAACTCTTCATTTCTCTGTACTTATTATACTCTGATCAAAATAGAATTATAAAAAGAGATAATTGTTGAAATGTTAAAAAAACTCCAATGGCTTCCTCTCCCAGAGTATCGAGTAATTATGGCCATAGTATTAAGAAAGTGATGAGTCTTCTCACCCAAACCCTAGCTTTCTTCTGTACCGTGTGTGTTTCTTGAATGCATAATCCTTTTTGGTCAAAAGGGTGGCAAATATCAGGGTATTTTGTGCAGTGTTCGTGCAATCAGTTTGAGTATAACTCACACAGGAATGAGTCTTCAGTCTTTTCGGTTTCATAATAGTTCTCACTACATTCTTTGTAATCGTTTTTGGAGTCAAGATCGTCATCGTACCCATCCAAATCAGATTCACCACTGTCTAAAATCAACTCATCTCTGCTGCTGGATATTGATTCAATGATTTATTTTCGCCATTTCCTATTCCTGCTTAGTTTTTCACGTCTTTTAACTTTCATTTTCAGTAATATCTGTTTTTCTTTTTGTTGGCGTTTCTGAAGTGTGGCGTTTCTGAAGTGCTGAATCGCATCAGGTCATCGAGTAATGGTTGTTGGAATTTATATATACAAATTAGTATAATTATTGACCACCATTTTATTCATACCCAGAGCTTTTGCTATTAAGACACTTTCTGATTTCCTCAATGATATGTTATTAGACTAAAATGTTTGTAATGTGAAAGTTACGGAAGATAATCTGATATGGAAAAACATTTCAGTCAGATGAGATATAAGACAAACTGAATTCCGGGCTGATAGGTCGTGGTTGAGTGAAACTTGTAGTACTTAACGTTAATGCGGCAGACATCATGAGTAGTATGTGCGTTCACTACGACGATGAAGGTTATATCTCGAAGTTTCAGCAACGACTGACTGAGTCAGCAACAACTGACTGGGTCAGAATATTGCTGATTTTGTGATAAGAGTAAGGTAAGACCTTGTTAATTCTCATCTCACACGAGTTCCGACTAGTGAGTGTTGTTGTTCATAGAGAGGCGTCAGCTGGTAAACGGTTGAACATATTTTAACAAATTTTTTCAACAGATATAAGACAAATATTTGGAAAAAAAAATAATCAAAATGGAAGGTAGTTATGGGGACTTTCGAAAATTGCCTGTTTGACATATTCTTCGATGCGACTACTTCTTCATCTGAGGTGGAACTTCATATATGAAACTGTGGTGGTGCTGCACATATTTGGCCGCCTCAAAAACGGGATTTTTAAGTAATGAAGTGACTGGTAGTTTACATTTTGTCTCACATCGAAGATCAACCAAGCTCTAACTAAAGACTAAAGGCAGAAATAGGTGCTGTTGATTTCTACTTTGGATTGAAGAAAATTTACAAATTGCTAGAAATTCAATTGAATTTTGTTTCAAGTGATTGTATTAGTTTATGCTGTGAATCTATTTTTTGATTCTAGACTTTGTTCAAATCATGTGAGAAGTATATCTAATACAGGTTAGTCGTATACGAAGGTAATATCTGCTGAATAGCATAATAGTAATGCAAAGATTGTTAAATTGTAATTACCTTGAATCGGCAGACAAATAACCAACATAGTAATAATTCCAGCCAGAAACGAAACTCCAATTTGACGCCACATGAAGTAACTAACGATAACTACCTGTATGGGTACAACCCATAAGGTGTGGATTGCCAATACTACCAAATCAAATCGATTTACGTCATTAGAAAGTAAATTGACGATTTGTCCAGCGGCAGTTATTCCTAGAGATTTTTGATTCAACGTTGTTATCTGAAAAGGAATGCAATACAAGGAGTTTAAGAAGATGGACAATTTTAGTGTGTCCATACATTAACACATTAATTCATTAAATAATAAATATTATTGAAAATTCCAGAAAATATTCAATTTCTGATTTTGATTTGGTGTATTAATAAATACTAAATGCATAAATAACCCAACTTCGAGTAATTACGACAATGCTGTTTTATAAATGGAGCATCCTCTGTTCTTCAATTTCCGGAGTTACCGGAGCTGAACTAATTATAAGTTACTTACCAAATTATGAATAAAAAATAAATGTAATACAAAAATTGAATAATATTATGTATTATCATTTCAACTACACTGGACTACAGTGAAATAATAAATACATGCCATACAATATTTATAACCATTCCATTTTCATTATTGATATTTGCTTCAACTACACCATACAATTAGGATGTGAATTGACCCTCCTTCTAAGTTTTGAATGGGACAAATATATCAAGAAGGGCCGAAATTTAACTAAAAATTGTCATTTTGGTACTTTTCAATGGGGAAGACAATAATTATGCATCACTCGTTGCCAAGAGGTACTACAAACTTTTTTACAGGCATGAAGGGATATGAAATGAGCTGTGGATGTGTATTGTATACTTCAGATGTCTCATATTGTTTCAAAAACATCTAGAGTGTCAAATCAGTGATCTGGTGGGCCCTTTTAAGAGACTTATGACTGCCTGTCTACAGGTTTGGAAAATTGACCGATCCAAACGGGTTTTCAACTGTTGTTATATATCAGCAAGATGAGGTACCTCTTTATTATGACTCGCTGGTTCGAAAGTCACTAGATAACGCAAAGTTGATCTCTTAGAAAAACCAGCTGTTCTACTTTGATGTTTTCAGAATTTTTTTGGATGGATTCTTGAAATTTAGAGAATACAAGTACGTCCTAAAACAGCAGTCTATTCCAGAACTCATTGTCAGAATAAGAGATATTCCTAGCGGAATTACCGCAGAAACATTCCATGATGTAGAAATGAATATCTAAACAAACTTCATTATTGTCAGTAAGTGAATGGTGATCCATCTTCAAATTTTTCAACGTTGTAGTGATATGCTACGAGATTATCGGGCGAATGGCAACACCGCCTTATGGGAAATACCATGTAAATTTGGAGAAAAAAAGCCAAGCTTCGTTTTGCAAATTTTTGTCCCAACACGGTATTCTTCATCAGTCAGTGTTGTCAGATTTCCCCAGATCCACAAGATTTCATACACCATTCGGATGTCGCACGATACACTGTATTTAAAATGAGAAGAAATGACTCTGCGCGCTCGACTCAATGCCATTCAATACTAAAGATGGACTTCAGTCACTACCACCCTCGTGTATGTTGAAGAATTTCCGAAACTACCTCTTCGATATTGAAGGGTGGGGTCTACAAGCAGACGAAAGCCATGATGTAGTTAATTTGAGACAGAGACAATATTGT
>WOGR01001321.1:318-24264 GCA_015342045.1 Leptinotarsa lineolata | reverse complement strand
TAGGGTTGTTACTCACCCTCGCTAGGAGGTTGAAGGCACAGGTAGAAAAATACATCTGAAATGTGTCCTCATCAAAAGCAAAATCGACCTGTCCGAGCATTTCTGCGTTAAGTTAAAAAAAAAGGAGAAAAGCGAGGTGCATACTTTTCGTTGGACCACTCTATATGTATAAAAATGAATTGCTGTTCGTTAGTCTCGCTAAAACTTGATGATGGCTGGACCGATTTGGCCGATTTTGGTTTTAAATTATTTATGGAAGGTTTGAAAGGTGAGTAAATTTGAAAAAATAATAATAGCAATAATAATAAAAGAACTCAAGAACAGCTGGACACATTTTCATGATTATGGATTTATCTTTGTCGGGAATAGAAAAATAAGTATTGAAATATAGAATTTCATCAATAAAAATGATAATAATAATAATGAAAGAAGCAAAACATCAGTGATGAGAATGACGTGTTATAGGTAATAAAACGTAAATGACATCTCATTTGTTAAAGTCTAAATGCAACATGGACAATTATACGTGGCATGCTCTTGAGTGGGCAAACCATCCCGTTTGTTTCTGTTAGCTAAACACAGACTAACGAAAAATGTACACATTATAGCATTGAGGAAAGAATATTATTTGTAAGTGTTATTGTTCTGATAGAAATAATTTATGTGACAAAACAACGTTTGCCGGGTCAGCTAGTAATGAATAAAAACATTCAGCTATAATTACCATTACTGAGAAGTTCGTTTTCTCTGTATGAAAGTGTGTTGAAGCCTGTGAAGTTTATGATATAGTGTTTGATCAACCATGTATATACGATTCATCACTCGTAGTTTAATTGCCTGATCAAGAAACCAAGAAAAAATGTAAAGTCAGTTGCAATTTTTTAAAAAAAACCTTGCTTGTTTCTTAAAGTACATTAAAGTACATTATTACAGCTCTTGAACAATCAATAGGTTAGACAGCGCTAGAGGTCAATATCTACACCTATATCATTAAATTGTTCAACAGATGCAAGTCATATAGTGAGTTTTGTTGTAGTCGACTGTGAGTGATTTACTACTAAATCAGTTGCAGATCTTTGAAACTTTTGTATAAGTTAGGCCATCTTCATAGAAGGTTGCACTATCATCAGTGAAACTCACAAGATCATCATTCACCTCAACTGAGGTGAATATATATTGAACAGTAGAATTACCAGTTTCCTAAGGAATTCCGTAAACCACTTAGTTGAATCAATAATTGTGAATTGTTCTGAGACTTACTAACAATTTCAGAGGTAATTTCCTGAAATCCACCGATTCTATGGTCCAAAGTAATTGGTTATGGCTTGCGGAATCTAAATATCATTGCAGGTTTATGATATTCATATGAATGGATACTTTCGATCGACCGCACCATATATTTTACGAATAAATGTTGTGTGTATTTTTTCAGAAACTTATTCCAAGCTCAATAGGTAATGATAAAGGGACAATGGCAAGCTAATGTGCAGCTCGTAGATGAAAGACCCTATACAAGACATGTTGCATGGTTTTTCATGACGGCGTTTTAATAATTCTGGTCTACCGTTAGTTATCACATAAGTTTATAAGTTTCTGATATAGAATACAAGACCTGCTATGGGCGTATACGATCTTAATCTTCACGGTACTGATGTATTATCATATACATACTCACTCGATATTTTTGTGTTGTCTCAAAGTTCGGAAGAAATAGAATCCGATGTAGAAAATGGAAAGTGATAATTTGAATTGAAATGGTATGCAAATGCTAAGATGAAAACTGATTACCCTGATGTAATCCTTCTCGACCATGAAGTTGAGATGAAAAATGAGAAATGAAAATTTTCTATGTTTTTTACCACTTTTATTCGTAACTAAAGTTACTGCAGTTTCGTACTATTAGGAAATTTTTGAATTTTTACATCAAACTATCAATTTAATGGAGTTAAGAAATCATGATATTTTCTATTCCAGGTGAGATGATCATGAAAAGAGAGGAATAAATCAAAAGCCGAGGATTAATTGAAATACTTAATCTCTACCCAGATCTCACTGTTGAAAAAATTATAAAAATTAATTGTTTTTGAGCGGAAATGAGCAATGTTATTCTAATACTTAACCAAACGAATTAAAATAGTGTTTGACAATAAGGTTATTAAATATCAATTGAAATATAAACTGAAATACAAAAAAGAAAAACCATGTACGTAGATTATAGCATTTTAGACTTGTTTCACTTTCTCTTGAATTTTTTTCATGAAAAAAATCATTTGATTTCCATATATTGGAACAGATAAGATGTCTAGTGAGTGAATTAAATTCATATGATTCAAAATAATGTTTCGGGAATGTGAGAAGATTAATAAAACCAACATGTTGGTTGTGGGAGCTTTGTGGGAGTTTTATTATCCAAGAGTCTACATATAAACTGTACTAGGTGATGCTACGTCTATTGTATATTTTTAGGCAAACAATCTTATTAATAAAGGATGTAGTACAGGAATTGATACTTTTTGTATGTGGGAGAATGCTTCTAGATCTAGGTTAGTTTGTTAGGTTTGTTAGGTGGAATGAGCCTATATCCTTTTTCAGATTCTGAAAGTTTAGGTAAAACTTGGGGTGAAAGGACATTTGCAGACATGCAATTGTTGAGTCCCACGTGATGCTTCATCCGCATGAAAGAAAACTTTGTAGGTATGAAGCAAATCATTTTAAGAAAAGAGATAATAATCACCCACCACTTATTAACATACACAAATTCAGAAATGAACTATGCTTTTGATACTGGGTACGTACAGAAACTTCTTTGAAACTGATCCTATACAAAAAGTAAATTGACGTAAAATGAACATTCACATCGATAAAACTGTTTTTTTTATTTACTTTTAGATCATAATATTGATATGATATACTATAATAGTTGGCATGAAATTCATAGGGTTTTAGCTTCATAAATCTCTTGAAATGAATTGTACTTTTTCCTAGCATAAATCAACGAATTCTTATATTTGGAACTGCAAGATTCGATACAACGTAGTAGAAATGGACTCATTCCCTATATCTCCAAAATATCATTTTTTATATAATTATATTGCCACTTCATTTGGAATCCATTTCAATTGATGAGTCTTTCAAACCAAGCATATTCCTGTGTTTCTGTTATTTTTTCTCGTACTATCGAAACGAACTCGAGGGAGGAAGTTTAGTATTGGCGATACGGGCTTTTGTTGGCACGGAAAGTCACTTTCATGATTCAAAGAATAATAAAGGAGCATGCCTTTGGGAGAAGCAGTGCATCAGAATGTGTTCATATAAGGAAAACCTCTCATAAGTTTGCCATTCATTGAATACGGGAAAAGGTAGTGACACTCGGTGACCTGACATCGACGGATTGACGGACCACCCTCAAAGAAAATATGCAGACTCTCATGTTCATAATACAAGTAGAAATGGTATTCTTTTACTGAATATAGATAGATAGGAAAATAATAATGAAAATGTCGTTCCTTATGATTGCTTACACGAAAATCAACAATAAATATCTCCGAGTATTTCAAAAGGTTGCACGATATGATATAAATGAATCCCAAAATTTTGTCTCCCAGTACTCATAGAGGATTATGTTCAGTAATAACTCTATATATCAAAAATGCTTTCAACAGAGCAAGCTGACAACTGATCCCAAAAAAATCTAAGACGGGGAAAATAGAAGACATTCTTATAATGGTTTTAACGTGTTACCTGTCAGACAGAGGAATCATACTGCAGGCTTGCACAGATAAGAGAATACGAACGTTGAACAGTGGAGTACCACAAGGGTCCGCGGGTTGGCCGTCCTTGTTCATCTTTTACTGCCTGAATCACTGTGCCTGCTGTTTCTGCGAGTGCATTGACTTGGGATGTGGAGGTTGAACAAACCGGCCATCGGATGTCNGGCAAATCGGCCATCGGATGTCTGCTTCCACGTAACCCCGATGGATATGGAAATGACAGAATCACCTGTGGTTTTGTTATTTCCTAACTGAATGGCATCCCAACGACGTCTTAATCCTAAGGTGTGTGTATCCGTGTCAAGAGGATGAATGACACTGAGCATATCAGCTGTCACTAACGGAACCATCGAGACACCGGGCACCCTCTCGTCGTATCAAAGCCTTGTCACGGTAATGCTGGGCTCTGCCGTGATTGATCTACTTTCCCTAGTTATTCGTGGGACTTTTATGAACAGAGTGATTGAAAAAAAAATCTTCTGACCCTGAGTCCACAGAGGAGATGGACGTCGAGCTTACAACTCCAGCTGATCTTACTATAACTTCAGATCAGGAGCGAGAGCTTCTCAACTCTCCAACTCCTGATCCAGTAACTGAACCAAAAAAAAGTGGTGTAGCCAGGTGTCCTTAAAGACCCTCCATCTTCTTCCTCCTAGGGTCGAGGAGTTCTAAGTTTGCGGCAACACTTCGTTAAATTCAACGGTTTGCAGGCTAACTTACAACATGCCAAGGCCGCTTCATACGTTTCAAGGACGAATCAATCGACCTCGCTTTCCTGCAAGAACCATGGACAGGAAATACAGGCTGAGTAACCGGACTGAGCAATATTGATGGTGATATTGATAGTGAAGTGATAGTGTCCCCTTGGGTGGAACCCAGAACATATGGTAGTACTCCAAATTTCCCTATAGGGCATGAAGGGGAGGACGAATATTATCGCCTGCTCTGCCTACTTTCCGGGAGATTCGGATACAGTGCCTTCTCTAGCTGTTAGACGACTTATCGACTACAACAAAAGAAACAAACTTTAAATAGTGTACAGCTTGGGGCAGCACGAATGGAAACCAAATAGGTGAGTAACTCTTCGATTGTAGATGAAGGGCTATCTGTAATCAACAAGGACTCGGAACTAACTTTTGTCACCAGCAATAGGCATGAGGTATTAGATTTAATCATCAGCTCATATTCTCTGAGCAACAAGATACACCACTGGACTGTATCTACTGAACCTTCTTGTTCAGACAATAGCTATATTCTCTTAAATATGTTTGAGACCAGTAGTGGAATATCATGATTCAAACTTTACTGATTGGAGCGGTTATAGAAACTCCCTTCAATCGCACTATGAGAACGGATTCATTACTATTCACAGTTCTGATGATATGGATACAGTAGCGGAACAATTTCGCAGAGCAGTGTTCTCATCCTATCATGAAAACTGTCCACTGAGAATTAAAAGAGATAACCATAACTCTTCTTGGTGGAACTTGAAAAACAAGAAAAGAAGTTCGACGACTATTCAATCGAGCTAAAGAATCAGGTAACTGTGAGCTTTATAAAACAACTCTAATGACATACAACGAGAAAATTGAAAATGCTTGATAACAACAGACCTCCACCTTTTGAAGCCGCCAAACGCCCAAAAAAGAGCGATTGGGAGGTTGTCAAGAAGGCTATCAAGTCGTTTCAGCCCTTCAAATCTCCTGGAGAGAATGGTATATTTCCAGCTCTTCTGCAAAACGGACTGAAAATAATCTTATCCATTTCATAAAATTGTATAGATCTGGTCTGGCGTGGAGCTACAGAACACCCAGTTGACTGGCAGCAGTTACCTGAAGTTGGTCGGAAAGATCCACGCCTCAGATCGTTACGACCAATGAGCCTTCCTGTGGAAAGGGCTCGAGAGGATACCGGACGGACACATCAGGAAGGTTGCTTTATATGTAGCCCTGCTGAATAACCACCGGCAAATCAACATATTTAGCATTAAACAACCTTGAAGAGAAAATTTACCAATTTTTTGATAACAAGGGAAAGGCATAGAATCGACCATCACTGGATGGATCTATGCCAAGCTGGTAAATAGAACTGCAACTGTGACTCTTCAAGAAGATACCATTAGGTTCAGGGTCACCAGGGGCTGCCCTCAAGGTGGGGTACTATCTCCCCTTCTGTGGTCGCTCTTGTTGGATTGTCTGCTTGATGCCCTCGTTGGAAGTGGAGTAGATCTGCAAGCTTATGCAGATGACCTTTTGATCTTGGTAAGGGTAGATTGTAATATCCTCCAAAGTACGATAGACGTTGTTCACAGTTGGTGCCAGAAGGAGCAGATGTCTGTCAACCCCAGAAAAACTGTGATAACAGGAGGAGAAAATTGAACGATTTAACGCCACTTTTCCTCAATGGTGAGGTAATTCAATTTGGAACGGAGGTGGAATATCTTGGCATTGTCCTTGGTAAAAAACTCACCTGGAAAGCTCGCTTGGGAAACGTCTTATACAAATTCAAACTGTCCCTATGGACATGTCGAAGGATTTGTGGTCGAAATTGGGTTTTAGGTCCAAAAAAATCTATTGGATATATGTGATGATTGTCAGACCAATGATAACTTATACTCCATTCACAACTCCCTATGGGAATCACGTTGATAGGTTTTTGCCGATGGAATAGCCATGGTGGTGACTGAGATAAGTGAATTTTTGTTAATGAATACGGCTAACATCGCGCTGCAACGGTTTCCAAATTGATTGAGAAGAAAACAGAAGCTGCCTTCTTGATAACCAAAAAGAAGATCGCCCCAATAGAGTTTGATGTCGAAGGAATTAAAGTGGTACCAGAAAGAGCCACCAAGTATTTGGAAGTATAGCTGGATGTAAAACTGATCTTCACCGAACAAATCAAAAGAATCATAATTGAAGTGGAGAGAACAGCAACAGATTTGTCTAGAATACCAAATATCAGAGAAACAGGGCATCCAGAAAAAGGTTACTATTGAGTGTGAATCAGCCCCAAATTTTGTACGCAGCTCCTTCCTGGTGGCACATATTCTGCGCAGTATTTCGCAGACTTTTTAATCTGTATTACAAGAAAGAGGTTTTTCCTTCTTGTTGGAAAATTGCTCGCATTCAGCCTATTCCCAAAAGGGGCAAGAAAAATTTTCCAAATAACTATAGACCAGTAGCTTTGCTATCAGTGATATCAAAAATCATGGAAAAAGCCGCAAACCATCATATTCTCAAATATTTGAAAGAAGGCTTTAACATTTCGAGCGATCATTATTATGGCTTTCAGAAACGCGACAACAGGCGACATTCTATCGTATGTCATCCATATTTGGAATAACGCAATCGAGAAACATGAAGAGTCAAAAGCTGTTGCGCTTAATATTTCTGAAGCCTCTGACTGTATGTAACATGAGGGTTTGCTGTCATAACTTCGATGCTATGGCTTGTCGGATCATTTTTGTGTATGGATTTCCAGTTTCCTGAAAGAACGTACCCTACAAGTGGCCGTTGATGGATATCTCTCGAATACTTTCACCATCATCGCTGGTGTTCCCCAGGGATCCATATTGTCCAACCCTCTTTCTGTTGTATATCAACGACTTATTGGAGAAACCTAAGAATCCAATATATTGCTTTGCTGACGACAGCACACTTGTCTCGTCATTCTATTTGAATACCAGTACATCGACTGCGGATGCACATCTCCACTGGCAGCAGGAGGTTGCATATCTTAATGAGGTTCTAGAAGTAAGTTCGAATTGGGGTAAAAGTAACCAGGTTCAATTCAATGCCACGATAATCAAGGTATCGGTTTTCTTAAAAAAGATGATTGTCTCTGAACCGGTAATAATAATATCAGAACAGATAATTCCGCTTTCTGCTTCGATAAATTTGTTGGGGGTTAAAAGAGACACCGATATGTCTTGGCACAATCATGTCGCTGGTATTGCAAAGGCTGTTTTTCAAAGGCTTGGAACACTGTTTCGAATCAAAAAACTGTACACACCTCAGCAACTTTTGATGCTTTATCAAACTTTAGGAGCTCCGCCCCTAAGCATACCCGAAAACTGCTGGATTTCGTCCAGAAAAAAGCTATCCGCCTGATTGGAGACGCAAACATAACTTGCAACCTTGATAGTCTGGAACATAGGAGAAAGGTTGAAGATTTATCTCTCTTCTATAGATACTTTCACGGGAAGTGTTCAAGGGACTTGGCACATTTGATTCCACCAAGAGCGGTACATATCAGAAATACGTGACGAATTGAGGCTGCTCATCGTTTCGATGTTCAACTCAGTACACCTCGAACTCCACAGTTTGACAACTCTTTTACTTAGAAAAGGAAAACGTGCCTGAGAATGTTTTTCTAAATGGATTGAATCTCTAGCGATTCAAATCCAATATGAATCACTACTTTCGTACAGGCACCGCTCTTAGAGCGCCTTAAGGTTTATCCTGTAGTGCTTGTGTTCTGTTTTTAAAAAGCATTTGTTTCGAAAGTATTTTGCCTTCGTCTAATTCAATGTGTATATAAAAGTGACTATTTCGAGGGGGCTTTTCTTCCAGTTTGTGCCTGAAAGTTACTTCTTTGCATGATCTACACATCTTTGTATAGAGTTATTTTCATGAAGTTGATTGCTTTCTTTCTTTCTTTGGAAGATTTTCATATTTTTTTGTATCAAGATGGAGAAGAAGGAAGTGAAAACCTTTCTTTCCCAAAAATATTGAAGTATCTCAACAAGCGATTTTCAATTCAAAAATAACCCAAACTCCTAATCGATCGTTGAAAGGAAATGATCATTCTACAGGGGTGGTCGATAATAAAAGTTTTACTATTGAAACAATTTTTCCACATCAGAATCAAAATAATCTTTCTCGACGCGCGTCCTGTATTAAAAATCTGTGAACACGTTGAAAATGTAGAATTTTTAGGATTTCTTTAGGTATGTCTCCGAAACCCAAAAACTAATACTATTCAATAGTAGGTACTATATACTCAACTTGACCAAAATTTAAATGACGCTTCTCTCTTATCGTTCATAAAACAGTATATATTCTTCAGTGATTGCAAGTTGGTAAAGTAACAATAAACAGTAAATGCCAACCGACAGTGAATGACGAACAAAAATTTCCTCGTAAATATCTCTTAATAATGACAGACAGCTGTCAATAATTCAAAACATTCATCGATATCGGTGGTGAGCAACACGAACCGTGTTAAGTACGTTTAGGCTCGCCAGTGACAACGCATTCTGCATTCTAAAGATCGTGAGAGCATCCCATTTCGCTAACTATTTTATTTGCTATTCAGACTGCTCAAGCTATTTATAGAATAATTTAGTCACATAGAAGCGACACCACTAGACCAACATAATTCTCAGATTGACAATCACGGGTCATGCGGGTTTCACAGATTTGCGGAAGTCAGACTATCCCGTTCAACAAGTTTAGAATCAGAACAAATTGCAGTGAATATACAGGATAGGTCCGAGGTCCGAGAATGTAAATGATTTAATTTGAATGAACAAAAAATTATATACTGTGTGAAAATTTGAGAAGGAATTCATTCAGTGAATTAATTAGTGAGTTATTCAAATGAATCGGCAGATATGTCAAGGATCAAATTCTGGAACAAATATGTAATACCATTCTTTTTCACTTCATCAATCTTTTACACATGTACGTGCTTTAAATTTTCAAACTTATTGAATTCAATTTTGATCACTCCTGAAAGTCTTTTTCCACTTTTATGGTGAAATGGATATTCTTATACTACTATTATAATGATAATAATAGAAACAATAATAATTATCAGTTAACTAGCTTGGTGATCCAATAAATTTTCTGAAGAAAGTTTATTTAGGTAACAGGATCCTTTTTTTAAACAATAGTTTTCTTGCTGAAGTTTCGAATTTATTTAAATTATTCTTCAGGGCTCTGTAACAATGCATTTTCATAAACATACCTCCCACAAAACTTATACGATTATTATCGCTTCAATTTCACAAGAAATAATAAGTTTCTAATTAAATTACACTCCGAAAAGTCATTTCTTCGTGTTAATAATATTACTATTTTGAAAACCATTAGACATATTAGATACATATTAGAAATTAAAAAACATTCAACAACCAAACTTTCGAAACAACACCAATACAAAACAACATGAGACAAACGTATGATCCTACTTGTGATTCAGATGAGGTGGTGTCTGTTACTCAATCAATGACAATGAAAGAATGAAAAAAAGGGCAAATTATTTAGGTATTTTACTCATTAAATTAAAATATGCAGTATTGCGGCCATCGACATCTCTTCTAGTGTTAGCACTATCGCATTTGAAGATATGTATCATTTCGCTCAAAAGTATTTTACAAATATGGTTGGACAGCTAGAATACTTGGGTAATCAAAATCAAAAATGTATCCATATTCTCTCTCATGTTCAACGATGGCTCCGATGTGTTTTTGATCTCTTGTTTTAAGGTACCGTCCGGGTTGACCAACATAACTTTTTTGACAGCTTCCACAGTTTGATTTGAACACTATATTGGATTGTATGTCTTCTGATGTTTTTGATTTTAGTTTCGAGAAAAAGTGCTTTCCAACATTATTTCCATTTGAAAAGGCCACTTGAATTTGTTCGATACTGAGTGACATTTCAAGTTTATCAGATAAAATTTCTACAAATAGAATTTGGTAATATTTGGGATTCACCTCTGTATTTTGGAGAAGGAACTTCATCCTTCAATTATTTTTTCTAATAAGGGCTATAGAAAAACTATTTTTCACTAGGTAATTCTCAATTAATTGCATTGTTATGAAATTTAGACTTGATTATGGTAGAACTACAAAATATATGCATGAAAAAGTTGTCTTTTTCATTTCCCTTTTTCAAAAAATTTGTTGACGATATTGTTACTTTCATTCCAAGAAATAAACAAATTTAAATATTTGATACTTTTCATAGTTTTCATCCAAAACTCAAATTTACTCTTGAAATGAAAGAAAACAATTCTTTAGCATTTCTAGTTACTAATATAATTGAATGTTTCAATTTTAAATTTTAAAGGTATACAGGTATCAAAAACCGACTTTTTCTGAGAGATATTTAAATTATTTTTCAAAACACAACTTTCACAGTGAAATCAACAATATAAGAAATTTGAAATCAAGAGTACTTGCCATTTCCAATTCTGAATTCCATAACAAAAATCTCCAATTATCTGAGAATTGCCTAGTCGAAAACAATTTTCCTAAAGCCGTTATTCGAAAAATCATCAAAGAAAGAAGTTTCTCTTTCCAAAATACAGAAGGGAAACCAAAATAGCACAAATCACATTTGTAGAAAATTTATTTTATAACTTTGGAATGCTACTCAGTACCGAACAAATTGAAGTGGCCTTTTCATGTGAAAATACAGTTGGGAGGCATTTTTTCTCGAAACGAAAAACAAAAACGCCACAAGACATAAATATAATCCAATATAGTGTACAAATTGAACCGTGGTTGTTGTCACAAATGCTATGTTAGTCAAACCAGACGGTATCTTGAAACACGAGTTTCAGAACTCATGATGTATTCTAGGCGTTCAACCATATTTTTCCAAAAGACTTTCGAGCGAAATGATACATATCTTGAAATGCGATAGTGTTGACACTAGAAGAGATGTGGGTGGCCTCAATACTGCATATTTCAATTTGATAAGTGAAATACCTGATCAATTAACCCCTTTTTCATTCTTTTTCTTTCCGTCATTGATTAAAAAACAGACACCACCTTATCGGAATCACAGATAAAGCTATTCGTTTGTTCCATGCCGAATGTTATATGTCTGATAGTTTTTAAAAGAGTGATAATATCACCGCGAAGGAATTACTTTTCGGTGAGTAATTCAATTAGGAACTTATTATTTTTTGTAAAATTGAAACGATAATTATCGTATAAGTTTTGTGGGAGGTATGTTTATGATGATTCATTGATACAGAGCTCTGATGAAAAATTTAATTAGATTCGAAACGTCGGCAAAACAAGAAAATAATTGTTTTTTAAAAAAAATGATTCTGTTATCTGACCAACCGTTCTTCTTAATAATAATAACAACGACACTTTCACGGTATTGACGAGACATCGGTGAGCCCTATGCTCCAGGGGATATTGAAACCGTTGTAGGGAATGAGAAGTGCCGAATAATTTGGAACTATTCATCCTCCATCCTCAGGCTAATACAATTTAATAAGCCTGATGTAGTTCTTCTTGACTCTCAGAGAGGACGATATTCGTGGTGGAGTTTTCAGCTCTCGGTGAGATGATTATCATCCGAAAAGAGGAGAAAAAACAGACGAAATATCGAGATTTTCTCTTCAAACCCCGCAAACTCTATACAGACCAATCTGTTGAGATGGATGTTCTTATTATTGCAATCCTTGGCGAAATGGATCTCAAGATCATGCCGACTTACCGCAGGAAGGCAGGAATTTTGGCCGGACAAATGCAGAAGGCTGACATTGGCTCATTGCGGCTGCATAGGGCATACAATTCTTGGACTCAGTGGTCCCTTATCCCACGGTGTGGGGAATGATCATTGGTTGGGAATACTGGTGCGCCCTCCCGAGTCAGTGAGTGAGTGAGTTAGTGAGTGAGCTCCTTCCCCAAAGCCCCTAGCTTTGGGGAAGGAGCTCGACCGGCTTACCCTTTCACGGATATGTCTCATCAGTGTTAGCTCAACCCATCCACAAACCAAGTCTTTTCCAAGTCTATGGGGGTCATTTCTGAGACCATCCCATTCTTACTCAATGCATTTTTTTCAAGTTGCTTTTTTGGTTTGTGTAGCTTGAAAGATTAACTTCTCTCTTTGGATAGGAGTTAGATATGCTTTTTGACATATCGTTTTGTACGTCATTGAAAACGTTCATTATCATTATTATTGAATTTCTTCATTTCTCATAGAGTAATTTATTATAGGACAAAAAAATACCAAGGATTTAGTTTTGATAAATGGTTCTGTTGTAACTATAGTTTATATAAATTTTTTTTTTTGGCTACAACTCTGAAAATGAAACGATGTCTCTGAAGATATAAAAATTATTATATACAGTAACAATCTTGAAATGAAATGTAACTTTAAGTACTGAATAAATCCAGACTACTTAGAAGCCGTATATTGTCTGAAAAATAAAAACTCTCAACAATTTTTGGTGATACGAGAATAATAGTAGTTCGATCAAAAAGTGAATCGATGAACTTCACTTATCATATAATGGTCGTCCTTGAATAGAGGTCTCTTACATGCTTGCTAATGTTGCTTGTCGAATTTGTAGACAATTGGTATCTAGTACCAAAAAGCCGCCCTACTGCCCCAGATACAAGGAGGTTTTGTTACCGAATGACGTACGTGGTTTGTAATAAACTCTTTTACACAAATTGCATTTTGATTGAATTCCCGTCCATTCACAATCGTATCACCGTTAGATGTTTTGATTGAATTACAATCGTGGCGACGATGATTCCATTCAATTTTGGTCGAGGAAACATTTTGAAGGATTGTCAAAAAAGTTTGAGTTTTCCGGTCACGATCTATCAATGCCAAATATACTTTCAAGATATATAGGTACACAAAGCAACTGTCAGGAAATTACACCGACGTTTATTCTTCTTATCTGATTGTGTAATGAATCATTCTCAGAATTTTTGTAAAATACATCCTAGTATGGTGTATGTGCTTTAGGTAGTTTCAATGCTTCAGGCAGAGTAAACACCCTTTAAAAAATTTGGAATAGCAGAAAGTGTTCATAGAGATTTCAATTCTTTGAACAGATGTAGAATTTTGAAATTTGATAGATCAGTCTTCAGTTATAACCGATTCAATTGATATATTTTGTTGTAATCATTTATCAGTATACAATGCAGTTCACAATCTTAAAATTTTATAATTTTATATTAAGACTGGAATAATAATCCGATTGGTGAGAAATAAATTCTGAAAATAATTTCATTTCTCGAGAAACAAGTCAGCCTTGAAGATGAAGCTGAAACCACTTCGTTTCAGGTAAAATACTTTATTTCTTTCATGATACTTCAGAAAAATTTTTCAGGATAGAAAATTATGGCTCTATACAAAATACTATGAAGATTTTTTTGGTGAACCATCATTTTTCAAATTAAAGAAAGTAAATTGTATTTGCTCATAAATGAAATTTTCAGAATGTAATAATATCATTGACTTACGTACGACTGATTTATTCAAAGAACCTTCCAGCGATATCTCCGGTGCCTGTATAGCATTTGAGAAAAAATATATTCAATTAATTTTGTATGATCTAAAATCTGAAGTACATGAAGCTTCTTGAAATTTCGAGTCATAATTTGTCATCCTAGTAACACTTTGAGGTTTCATGAACAAATAGGAGTATTACCAGGGAAAAATAGTTTTCGGCTCATCGTTAAGGCCGAATTGTTTCCAAAAACTAAAAAATGGTCGTAAAATTTTCTATTCACCAAGCAGAACTCAATCTCATAATAATCAAATCAAATTATGTTTATTATATCACACATATCATGAGCTATGTTTAGAGCAAGCACACAGGAGAATGAAACATGGGTCAATGCTAAGGCAGACAATAATGAACTGAATTTTCAGTTCAATATCTGATGTATTCTTTATTTTTTATGATATAGACGAATTCCATATTTTTATTCCGCATGAAAAAATAACAATTCAGAAATCTTCAATATTCAAGTGCGGCCAACTATTTTTGGCAGCTGATTGATGTAAAATGAATGGGGCAGTATATTTTCTGGTTTTGAAGTAGATTGTTGAGATCAGAACTTATGTTTAACTAACGTTCGGTGCGAAGTATTTGACAATTAGATAGTTGGGCCGTATTTCTTGGAAAAAACTTTGACAGCTGAGGGTTACTGAAATTTTCGGCTGATTAAATAAGTGAACTTTTGGATAGTATGGCCATATGACCAGACAAAAGATACGGTACTAGCTTGGACAAGTTATGGAATAATACGATTGAGAATATTACTGGCCACCTTGTCCACCTCATTTAATGAAATTGGAATTTTCGTGGAGTTATTTGAAGCGGAAAGTTCATGAAACTAGACCGTTCACAAGCGTGCAGCATTTGTAGATTAAAATAAAAAAGTGCTGTACAAGAAACTGTCGTTTGTATCGAGCATGAATGATGTCATACTGAAATGTGGGTAGTAAATTTTTCAGGTTCCAAATCTTGTTTCCCCTAATATTGTTACTTTAATTAAATTTGGAGAGTCTCAATTTTTCAGTTGTATTTATTGAATAAAAAGTCGACAAAGTCGTGATGATTTCACCATTTTTTGCAACACTCCTGCTCAATTTTCAAAATTCTCGTTCAAATTCTCTTTCAAATTATTTGACAAATAATGAATATTGAATGAAAATTGATCTGCATGACAAGTGGCTGCTCATAATATATATATATTTTTTCCGGGATGAATGCGTTATATACCTATCCAAAGTGACAAGAATTTGTCCTGAATTGAAGTAATTTTGTATACGGTCAAATAATTTTCGAAGGAACAACTCTTCCAAACGACTTTTTTCGAAAATCTGTAGAGAAAGGACATTGTTTACTCGTTTTCAAATGTCAAATTTGACAGGTACTGACTAACAGTTAGTGATAAGCATTCATGTTGTTTATAAGTGTATGAAAACGCTTGAAGAAGTTATTGTATAGCGAAAGAAGTGCTACAGTTTTGTAAATTGTCTCAACTCACCTACACGGTAGGTTTATGGACTGACACCTAGCATAAAACAACTACTTCCCTGGATAATACCACGAAGGGTGCTGGATTATATCCGACAGGTGTCAGTGCAAGATTCTTTTTCAAGTAATTCCTGCATATGCTTTTGGCGATACAGCTACCGGAATCGATTTTTAATTATTGGAACACACTTGCAGACCAATTTCGGGCTGTTTTTCCACTCGTCAGTGAAAGGTGGTGCCTATCATCAATCTAATGTCGATGATTTCCGATCATTAAAAATCGAATTCCTTTCAGAGTGTCATTCCTCGAACTAGGCAGAAGCGAACGTCCCACAACATGTTCGTCATCGATCCATCTGCCTGTCGATGTACTAACCAACTGCATATCCACATGGCCCAAGACCTCGTATAAGGACATAAAAACTTTCATTCCTATAGTACGTAGGCATACTTGAAGACTGGATTTAAAACAAATTATCTAAATGAACAATTCGTTCAGGACAGTCTCAACTCACCTACACAGTAGGTTTATGGACTGACACCTATCAGAAAACAACTACTCGCCTGGCTAATATCACGGAGGGCGTTCGATTATATCCGACACAATAAAATACTTGAAGTAACTTGGTTTGAAATCTGTTTCAATTCATTTCTCAATTTTATGCTCTTTTTCAATCTTATTATTTAACAGTTTTTTTTACTCTGTGGTCATTTTCTATCTTGAATACTTTATTCGTTTCATTGTATTTTCATTTCACGTTTTATAGTTGAATATAATTGATATTTCAGCTATTCATTCTGATTTTATTTGTTCTTACATAGATTTCGAATCATAGTAGAATCATATTAGACAATGGAAGTTCTAACTAATAAAATTCAATGAAATGCTATTTGAATTAGTCAGTAACTTGATGTAACTCGAAATCATCCATGTGAATTTGTGTTGTGAGATAATTCATTCGTGGAATCTTTTTATTGTTTTTCATGTTATGGCTCACTGATCATCGTAAGATACTTCGCGTGTAAGAAGATTCAACTCTCACATTAAGTTCATTGCAATCGTAATCATCTAGGATAACTGTTCCTTAATGAATCCGATAATTTATCGATTGAGATACCTAAATGAAAATGAAAATATAATTAATTCCAAATCGATGATTCAATACGCATATCTACATCAATCAGTCTTCACTAATTGTTGTTACCAGACTAACACTGAAATTGATTAGTTATTTCCTTCTCATGAAATAATATTTTGTCAATAAAGACAAGACACAAATGTTTCAAATATTTTTATCGTTCATTGATCAAAACTTGATTCTTTGATATCAAATGTAATCGGGTGATACCAGAGCTCAGAAGCATTACAATCATGATCCTATACATGTTTCGAACTAGCACAGATTTCATCAGTAGTACTGTTGAACCCATGAGAACTAGTTTGCTACGTAGCTGTACTATTTTTATTTTGATTATTATAAAACCGTGTTTCTATTTATTCGTGGTACTAGCTGTACTAGAAATAAGTTGAGAAATGTCATATGTCATAAAGTAGCTCTCACTCCAGACAGGTAACTGGAAGATACCAGAGCCCAAAAGCCCATTTCCTATGCCCGGCAGCGCTTCTTCAATTAGTCATAGATTTCGTCAGTGATACTGGCAGGGTCACGGATGCAACGTTTTTCTTTAGTATTCTTGGTTTAAGTTTTCTGTCTATGCTATAAATATCCAGGAGATTCGCCATCGATACTACTCACGAAGGATTGCTTCATTGAGGAGTTCAATTATTATATTCATGTCCTCGCCTGTTAGAAAAAAAATCGGTTTTTCCGTTATCTTGCTATAGCCCCTGTCAATGTCACCAGTATCATTGATGAGATGTATGTGCCCTATTATCATCCAGCTGCCTATTACAGTGAAAGCTGCAGAGAGAAAGACCGCCGTTGATGGCGCCATCTTAACGTTTTAAAATTTCTAAATAATCCAAATAACAATATCTGGAATAAAATTCATAAAATAATTGAAAAAAAATAACATCGCCAAACTGAATTAATTTCTTAGTCAGATATGGATCAAGTGATAAATCCGACTTAGAAATGTAGGTGAAATATGAATGTCTATCAACATTCAAACATTCAATTATTACAATTGCCAAATTGCCAATTGGATGAATTATGAATTTCAATGAAGCAAATGAAATCAATGTACGTTATTTTGAAGATTCCACATTCTTCAGATGTGTAAGAAAATGGAATAATGATAGCGAAGAGAAACCAGCAAATTGGACTGATCAACAGAGCATGTTTGGACTGATCAACACAAAATCAAGTGGTCCCAAGCTGTGATCATCCGTAGGGAGGGACACTGGTTTAAGAGAAAGTTCAACGAAGCTGCATATGTTGCCCAACAATGCATTTAGCCAATCTCACGTAGAGATACGCAACACATAGAGTCAAGTAGAAAAACGGTCAACTACCACTGAACCGGTGAAGCGGAGAGAGGGAAGAGGGGATTGTAGAAAGGTCTCGAATGACCTATAAATTCTCTTTCTTCGGAGGATTAGTCCAGTATCACCCGAAGACGATTGTGGATACTAACAATCGAAACGTCGTGAAGTAATTTGATTTCGAATCATATTCCAGTGTCAAACAAACCGATTAACTCCATATATGAGTCCTGAACCATCTCTGGGCTACCAAAGTCATCGGTACAAAACTAATTCAGTATATGGATCAACAAGAAGCATACAGAGTACCGGGCGAAAGTACATGGCAACAAACACGGTAAAACCTTCATTAGGGAACCGTCCGAGAAAAGAACCGAAGAACTACTTCAACACAGTTGGGGTTCGACTCAGAATAATTAAAAGGCTACTAACCGGACACTGTCCGTTTAGCAGACACCTGAACAAAATGGGGCTGTACAACGGAGATCTTAGCTGCACATTTTATGCGAATGTGAGCCACTTAATCATAGTAGGCAAATAATATATAGATGTACAAAATTATGTCCAGAAGAATATGACGAACATCCAACACAGAACCTGTAAGAACTAGTACAGGCAACGAGACTGTTGGAATGGGTGTCATGAAAATATGGGAGAATAAACGCAATATGCCTAAGAGGTTGCAGTGGTTTCTAGAAGCTTGGGAAAAATGAACAAGTCATTCCACCACATTACACCAATTGATTTTTATTTCTGGATATTTTTAAAGAACGAGTTGTATAAAAATCGCTACGATAGTAACTATGATATTCGACAACGATTACCATATGTAGCATAGTCGTACCGTTTTAAAGGATACAAGAAAAATTGATTGAGGTATAAATATATAGGATGTCTCATCAAAAAATCATTTTGAAATAAATCAGAAACGCGATGTTCTAATGTTTTTTTGTTACCTGAAAAAATACTCCTAGTTCTGTGATAGATTCGAACTCGTATCTTCAATAGTAAAGAAGTTAGCAATAGTGCCGACCTGAGTTTGTTCGTACTAAATAGGTTTTTGTAGTTTGTAGTTATATCATCTGCAAAATATACAAATGTCTACAGCGTCAAAAAATATTTGGTACGCTTCAAATCTCTAGACCCAGTTTCACTTGAACCCTTTCAGTTGATTTTAATACTTAATTTATATCAAGTTTCTTATATTGTCAGTTAATTTCTAGAATTTTTATGTTTCAGAGTGGGTTCTCACCAAAAATCTGCACAAATTATAACCTCAAACTCACCAAACTCCAACCAGACTAGTTAATCTACTTGCAGATGATATATTTGTCGAGATTGAGTGCATCGTGCTCGTCTATCGCTCCTAAATTATCATTCACTGTCCAGAACATCGATTAATGGAAGTAAAACAAAGGCTGGCGAATGTGTGCTTACCCGGTCACCCCGATATTTTAATAGCCGTCGATTGCTGTAGGCGACCCTCCCGGTGGCCGCTCGTCCAATGGACATTTCCATGGAACACGATGATCGTTCGTCGGCAGAAAAGACATGCAATTTGCATGCGATTGTCGGCATATCGGTGTACACAATTGCGAGACGAAAATTTATGATTTATTCCTTGGATTTGAATTGGAAAATCTTGCGAAATATAGCACGACAAATCATATTCACGAATTCGACCTAAAAGTATCGTATATTTCTATGAACTGAGTGGATGAAAATTCTTGGTTGAACGGACCCAAAACTATCTTCAATTTTTCGAATATTTCCCTCTCTATTCACTTCAAAGATACCGATTATGTAGTAGAGTCAATTCTGCACGAACAATGATGACAACTTAATTGAATGTCAATATTGCAACTAACCCAAAATTTTATCCAACAAGTTTTTGGATATTTCGCTCATATTTTCAGCCTTGTTAGATCTATGGGAATCAGATCCAAATTGTAAATGGGATTAGTTGTTGAAAATTACCTAGTTTGAAAGGTCACAATTCCTCTTTTCAATTCTTCCTACACTTATGAATTTGAAGCAGTAGATATTGAGAAAAACCATTTTTAGTTGATGACAAAACAACATGAAGACAGTAAGTTTTTACCAAATTCTAACCGAAACTCTGGTAGTGTCATTTTTGTGTGTCATTCGTTCTGAGCTTTGAGGAAGATGATTTTGGATAATCTGAATGTGTATGGAACAGGATGAGCGGATCAATATTCTCATAGATAGCCAGGCTACACTTAGCGGACGAACGAAGCCACAAGTGGCATCGAGATTCATCTGGAAACGCCTTAAAGAACCAGATGATGATGTAGCACTAAAAGCAAAAATAAAAATATGTGAGACAACAATTATATCTATGATGGTGGAGGAACTGCTACAATGCTTGGAAGTAACTGAAAGAAAAATAGTGCGAGGTACAAATAAATCAGTGAGAATAATTAAATATGATAAGCATACCGGCGGGAAAATGAAAGAGAGGAAGGCCTATATATCACGGTGGTTACAAGAAATCAAAAACTATGTGAGCATAGTGGAAATGAATGGAGACAAAGAGATGGGAAAATTACTACCTGACTCAAAAATAGAGGCCTAGAAAGTTTTCAGACCAGAGCTACTCTACTGAGACTATATAGCTTTTCACACACATACAAACATAGACACTATAGCAAGTAACTGTATATTAAAAATTCTACTGATAATAATATGAATATAGGTATATTTATTGGAAAGGAGTTTCAATTGTATTATATGAACGTTCGACCTAGTTTACCTCGTTTTGAGTAAAGATGCGCCGTACCGGTGTATCCATTATATTTGTTGGGTAGTATATAATTACTTCAATATTCCAGATATGGCGTGCAATGGTTCATCTGGTGGTAATTGCATATCAATTCTAAATACCTATTGAGGTCAGTAGCCTGGAGCTATTGAGATGAAGCAATATTGTTTCCTCAAATAACGGCACACCGTGTCTAAAAACATCTAAACGCGTCGGCCCGCCAAAAAGTAGTTAAGCGTTTGTACGGCTAAAAGATTACAAAGTCAGAAAAAGTTTATAGAGAGATGAAATTACTACCATAAATTGGCTCACGTACATCAGAAGTTTTTCTGTCCAGAGTCCATGCTGAATAGATGTACAGTTAGGATTTTAACTAGATTGAATGCATAGGCGTGCAGACGAACAAATGTTATTTACTAGCGAGAAAATGAAATACAATTTATTTATATATATTTTTTCCATAGGTTATATGTTGTTCAGGAAATGAAAATGGCCAGATTGGGAAGGTCTGAGGAGAGAAAACAAAACTAGCCACAAGAGAGTCCGTTTGGAGCAGTATACTTAGATCATATGGTACGTCGGATTTTATATAAATTCGATCAATACTGAATTTTGGGGCTCCTCAGTTACATTGAAATCATTTCAATAGAGATATCTGATTTTGTACTGACCTCAATTCTTGATAATTATATTTATTGTTTCCAGAGATGGAAAAGGGGAAATTTTATTTTTCATAGTTGAAATCTCAAAAATCATATTAAAATGAAAGAAATAATACACTGGTCAAACTCATTAACCTCAAAACGAAAAAAAAAATTATATGCTACATATTTTTGTCCCAAATGTATTATGGTAAAACATTGCATTATAAATGGTTTCAATAGAAAAGAGTGTCCAGTTGTAGTTCTTCTGTAACATTAGATCCAAAACCTTGTTTTCCATTATGATATTCGTAGCAGACTTTCTAATTGTGGTAAATTCAGAAGTTGTCTATTCGTGAAATTAAGATATCCAGTTCAAACAATGATATATTTGATTGATATTATTGCAAATTGAATGATTCAAACCTCGTTAGACATGTATTTGGGATTGTAATAGCTTTTGGGAATTAAATTATTCAATTTTTGAGCAGTAACATATAACTTTCATAATATAAAAATCACATTTTCAATATTATATAAATTCAAAAATCATTTGCATATGTTAAAAAAAAAACAATAAAATATGTATACTACAGATATACTCTCTCTTCCATAGATACTTTCACGGGAAGTGTTCAAGTGACCTGGCACATTTCATTCCACCAAGAGCGGTACATATCAGAAATACGCGACGGATTGTGGCTGCTCATCGTTTTGAGGTTCAACTCAGTACACCTCAAACTTCACTGTTCAAAAACTTTTCCATTTGGAGAACTGCGTTCATGTGGAATAAACTTCCTGAGAACGTTTTTTCGAATGGATTTGATCTCCAGCGATTCAAATCGAATGTGAATCGCTATTTCACACAGGCACCGCTCTTAGAGCGCTTTAAGTATTCTCCTGTAGTGCTTGTGCTTCGTCCGTAAAAGTAAGATATACTTGACTCAAATTAGTCCCATTCAGACATTGATTCAACAACAGGTGAATGTGAATATTGAATACTATGAAGTGAATTTTTCAATTCTATGAATAAAGATATAAGATGCTGCTATATTGAATACAACTAGATATCATATTAGACTGTCAGATGCTTTTAATTACTGATACCATTAGAATATTCTATCAAAAATAATAAATGAGTCAAAATTTAAAACTCCACTTTGAAATATATTTCTGTAATGCCACTGGTATAGCATTTTGTGATGAAAAAGAAATGCGCTTCTTGAATAACAGTCCGAATGACTCCGTGAAAACGATACCACTCATTATTAAGTAAAATGTTGATAGTTCATTCACTTTTATCAAGCGATTCTGACACACTTATCAAGTCTGTGAAATTTGAAAATAAATTAACATGTTATTTAAAAAATATGAACTGTCAATTCAGATAATTCGACCAGTTTACAATAGGAATCGAACAAAAATTAATAGAAGAGACAATTATGATCAAATATCAATTGAAAGTAATAGTGGGTAAAAACCATAAACTAATAATTAATTTTCATTTATTATTCCACAATTAGATTGACAAAAATTCCAATTTAGGTTACTTTAGACAAACTCCGAATCAAGTTTCATTAGACCAAAAACATTTTCCGGTAAGTAAATATGTGAGGAAAGGGGCCAGTAGTTCATTTCATTCCACTATCAGATCTGTTGTTATTCCTAATTTGAGTCTTCTGTAGATTCTTTATTTGTCGTCTTCGTGAGGAAAGACGTAACCACTCCTTCCTAATCAAGAGGGGAGTTTCGAAGATCGTCTCGACAATAAATACATTTTCCCATGTATTCGACTGATGATGGTAGCAGATTGAAAATCAGAATAATAATTGAAGCAGATATTCAGTGCTCTAGAATAAAACTACTGGTCGAACAAATCTGGTACAACATCGAATAAAACCCAAAAAATTAAAAGGAAGTTAAGAAAGCTTTTCTCCTCTGAATAAAAACAAATAACCGATACGATCGGAAACATATTGGAAAAGGGTATAAACACTGTCAAAAAGTCCATGGTTATCTCCATTTGTACTTGTGATTTGGATCAACCCCTTCTCAACGAGAACATTCGAGAGTTTTCTAGGCATGAATTGAAGAAGGGTTACTGACTGATAGAAAGTTGACTGTATCGATTCAAAGTTCTTCGATCCAAATTTTATAATGCCCCAGTCACTTTCGAAAGGTTGAAGTAACTACTTTTGGTAGGTTTCACATGAAAGAATCGCTTTAGCAATCAGGATACATCTAAAACAAGGGAACGTCTTCGATAATATGATTCCATATTTTGCAAAAAAGACCAACCCAGCAATGACCAAGTTAATAATAATAATAATAATAAATGTTTTTATTGCTACACAAACAACAATTACAAAGTACAAAGTAAAGTAATATTGAGTAGCAAATGGCATTGTTCACTCTTCTGTCATATGAAAACAGTAGAATAGCGCTCTTCCACGCAACCACGTGAAGGGAGCAGTGACAAGAAGAAGAATATACTTACTCATGAACATGGTACAAATGAAAAAGAATATGCATATAAATATAAATAAAAGT